>PVLD010013007.1:30204-57941 GCA_004027595.1 Dinomys branickii | reverse complement strand
AACAGAAGTGAAGATAACTTTATATTATACAGCATCCAGTGCAAATTCCCTACTATCTTCTCTATAATTTGGTATTTCCTTTAATGTTTTTGTGTTAACTAATGTGAAGATAACTATGTAATACAACATCCAGTGCTAATTCCCTACTATATTCTGTATAACTTTGTATTTTCTGTATTGTTTATGGCTTTTCCGGTTCATATGTCTCCATTCTTTTGTCTTTAAAATAAAATTAGAAAAAAAAACTTACTGTGGTAAAACACATGTAGCATAAAACTTACTGTTTCAACCATGTCTAAATTCACAATTTAGTAGCATTAAGTTCATATCACTTGGCCTTTTCACATAGCCTGGTACACTACTTCCTATGTAAGCACACTCAAAGCTTTAGCATTATTTTGGCTGCCAAAAACTTATGAATACAATAATGTTGATGGTTTTTTAGAGGAGTCCTGACTGTCATAGAGTCTTCTATTATTTTTGAGTGTCAGCTTTTTCACTAGAACATTAACTTTTTCCTACAACCCCCTTAAGCATGTCTCGAAAGTGGGTAATTGTTGCTAATGATTTTTTCTTCTAAACTCTTCTACCATCTCATCAGCTTGTCTTTTGTGTGTGGGGGGGGGAGTGGGAGGGTACCAGGAATCAGACTGAAGACCTTGCACTTGCCAGGCAGATGCTATGCTGCTGAGCTATATTCCCAGCCCTCCCTTACAGCTTGTAATGCACTGGATTCATGGGGGGGGCTACAGCTTATTCAGAAATACCTGGGGCACCAAAGATTTCTGTTGACAGGTGCAGGGTGACATTTATTTCAGAAGAGTGACAAAAATGCAGTTTCATTAGTTTAATTTTTCTGAGTAATGAAAAATAGTCAACAATTATTCATACTCTGTTTTCTTTGAACTGTCAGGCTCCTTCACACTTTTCCTAGGAGCCTATTTGTTACATGGTTTCTCATGTTTCCTTGCTCTTTTTATACAGAGCCAATACATTTTAGATACTTTGCACTTAATGTCTTAAAATATATAACAATAATTAGTCAAAAAGTTGCCCACGGGCTGGAGGTGTAGCTCAGTGACATAAGCACCTCCCTGGCAAAAAGAGACCCAAAGACAGTAATAAAAATAGTTGCTCATAGAATGTACCATGACATTTTCCTCTCGTAATTTAAAACTAATGTAATATACATAATCCTATGTGTGGTCTAGAGAGTGGGAAAAGTTATTACCTACATTTTCATCCTAAATTTAGAAACTAAAGCATGAACAGAGTTAATAGGAAATCACTAGTAGAACCAGGAGTAGAATTAAGTTATAACTAGGTTAATGTCAAATTAACATTCTTTGTAGAAATAAAGAAATAATATTTTAATCCTAAAGAAAAAATAATAAAATTTATTTTAATTCTTCAGGATTTCTAGGCATTGGTATATTCTGGCTAATAAAACATAAAGCTGCTGTTTATCTTTCTTAAAATATGCCATAAAAGTAATTAGCAATAGCAATACACCAACATATTTTCACTCTGCTCTTGAAATACTATGTTGCTTGTCCATTGTAATTTAAAGCCCTTAAATCTAATCGATACTGCAAATTTACTTTTCACCACTAGAGGGCAGAAAATTCTCCATATGTATTTGTATGTAAATAATTTTAAATTCTTAGACCAAGACGACAGTATCCTGCCCCTGCCATCACAAGAAAAGAAAGTCTTTAAGTATTCTTGTTTTAGTCTACAGATAAGGCTCAGTAAACAACCCTAAATTTTTAAAATTTTACAATAGTATACAGTCACCTCAATTCAACAGTTTATAGAAAGAAAAAGTAAACACCCTTTTTTGTATCTTGATTTGATGTATGAATTAAAAGCCATTTATTAGCACCAGGGAACCAACAACATCTGCTTAAAACAAAACAGACACTGTTGAGCATAAGCAAACTACTTTTATGTTAAAATATTTACAATGCACTACAAAGGTGGCATTTATTATGAAACTGAAATATTCACAGAATTCACAAAGCTATGAAAGGCAAAGTTACTAACATTGTAATCTTTGATTTCTATATATGCTTTCTTTTACCACAAGCCACCAGTAGATCTAATTGTGACAAAGATGTGTTTAGCTTCCTGTTAATTTATCTTTGTGACCTAGTGAACTTGTGTGTCTCTCCCAATGAAAGCATTTGCATTTCAGTAACTAAAGCATTACTTTCTTTGATTAGAATTCACAACCTCTTCACTTTCTCACTCTTGGTAATTAAAACGCATCATGGTAAATTAAGTCATTTGGATTTCAGTCTGCGTAGGTGGCATTTTTACTACTACCCCCCAACCTCCTCTCTCTGTCAAGCTTGACCGTGTCCTCCATCATGGGACAGAAAGAGAACAAGGGTGGCAGGGTGACGGAGGGATGGAGCCAGTAGGGAGCCAGGGTTATACATCACCAAGGTTGATCTCCCTGACGCATGAGCCCGTCCAAGCCAGTCAAACCTGATGACTTTTACCTTGCATGACTTTAGCCACAGCACTAAATCATTTGTGAAGTCTTGTTTCCTAATCCAAACAAATCTGCTCTCCCTCTCTCAAGTCTGTGTGCACGCTACCACGGATAATGTCGACTAGCAGAACTTTTAGACTAACATTGGCCATAGAATGGTGTTCAAGGATAACAAATCATATTCTCCAGGCACAGTGCCAATCTGTATTAGCCTGCTGGGGTCGCCATAACAAAACACCATAGACTGGGTGGCTCAAACAACACAAATGTATTTTCTCACAATTCCAGAGACTGGGGGTCTGAGTTGAAGATGCTGGCATGGCAGAGTTCCAGTGAGGAGTGCCCCTGTAGAGAGGGATGGCCACCTTCTCACTACAGATTTGCGTGTTCTTTCCCTGAAGCGGGAACATGGAGAGACAGATCTCCTGTTCTCTCTCCGTCTGTCTTCTGTGGTATTAGGGATTCATCCATTTAACCCACTTCCTCCTACTTCTTAAAGACTGTTTCCAGATAAAATGATATAACACTGAGGGATTAGAGCTTCCACATACGAAGCTGGGCAAGGGTGTTATGGTTTATAACCAGGTATCCCCCTAAATTGTCATGCCCTAACAGATGGGACCTTTGGAAGGTGACTGGCACATAGGAGTATTAAAGCTGACTTGCATTTAGGAGCTGGAGCTCAATCCATAGAGGTGGTCACTGTGGACACAACACAGAGTTAAATCTCCTTTGCCAGCTCCTCCCTTGACTCTCTTTGCTTCCTGCCTGCCATGTCATGAGCGGTTTCCCTCTGCCACGCCTCTCCGCCATGCTGTTCTGCCTTAGAGACAATGGATTATGCCTTAGAGGCAATGTCTATGCCTTAGACAATGCATTATAGAAACCTCTACAAATGATAAGACTAAATATCTCCTCCTTCAAGTCGTGGATGTCAGGTATCAGGTCTCAGCAATGAGGAAAGTAGCTAGAACAGACTTTAGTATCAGAGAAGCAGGGTCATCACTGTGGCACTGCTGGCCACAGGTGGTTCAGAAGACTTTCAAAATGGTTTGCAGGGGTTTCCAAGGTATGCGGATGCCAGCTAGAGCTACAGCGCTAGAATGCTTTAAGCTGATCTTAAATGGGAGGTTCTAGCCAGAGGTCAGAACACCAGAATGCTGATAGCAATGCAGACAGCAGAGATCAGACTCCAGAGGTTTCAGTTAGGAAGGACACTGCTGGCAGTTGCACTCCAGATCATGTGTATTATGCTCTGACAGAAAATTTGTCTACATTTTGCCCTGAGACACTGCAACAGACTGAGATTAAGGAGAGGAGACTAACCTAGTAGAGGAAATTTCAAAGCAGTCCAATGTTCAGGTTATAGGATGGATACTGCTTGCTGCTTTTAGCCAGGTTTATACTGAAAATCAAGAGCAGTTAGCATAGCTGAATGATAAAAAATGTTTAGAGTTTAGCCCAAAAGGAAGCCCCAGTGAAGTTGAGGCCTGCAAAACTGAAGCAGAGGGGAGCTTACAGTGTTTAACTTTCCTTTTTATTTTTACAAGGCCTCACAGCTAAGAGGGTCTCAAGTCTTGGAGGAGATATAGAACTTTGACTTTTCAGCAATGCTCAAACTGTTAGTATCAGGAGCTGGCCAGTCTCTCAATCCCCTGGCTGAGTATACAGTGAAGGATAAAAGAAAATAAACAAAAGTGATAAGGTATATGGGGGTCCAGGAAGATCAGAGCTCTTGTGGGTAAGATCCTGACTTCTCCCAACTGGCCAATATTTACTGAGTATGTAACAGGGGCGTCCAAGGAAGTACAGGGAACAGCTGAGGCCAAAAGGCATAAAACTGAGTGAAACCTTGGGAAAGTGGAACAAAGACATCCCAAGCAGTACATTTTTGCTTAATGAGAAAGCTACTTTATCTCTAAGGTTTGTAGTTATTGCCCTGGAATTGAGTGTGAGTCAGTGTCCTCAGCTGTGATATTATCTTGCTTTCAGGCCTCAACTATGACAGTTGGCATGGAGAGTTCTGCTTCTGCCTACCAGCCACTGGCCCATCGGGCAAGTCCCTTAGGACTGGGACAGGCTCATAAATTAATATAGAAAACCAGTTGATTGACTCCAAAGCCTGCTCAGAGCCACCTCAAGGTGGTTGCTATCAGTTAGGACTTTGGCAACTCTTAGAGATGGACTAAGTGTGTTTTGTATAAAGAGGCATGCATGAGTTACTTGGGCATCAGAGACAGAATATTACGGTTTACATCCAGGTGTCCCCCCAAAGCCTCGTGCCCTGGTAGGTGGGACCTTTGGAAGGTAACTGGATTATACAGGCATAGCTGACTTGCTGTTAGGAGGTGGGGCCAGGTCTGAAGAGGTGGTTCCTGGAGGTGTAACCTAGAAGGTTAAATCTTCCTTCCAAGCTCCTCCCTTGACTCTCTTTGCTTCCTGTCTGCCATGTCCTGAGCAGATCTCCTCTGCCACGCCTTTCTGCCATGCTGTCCTGCCTTGGAGTTACTGGATTATGGCCTGAAACCTCTACGAACTGTAAGCCAACACAAATGCCCCTGCCTTTGCGTTATGGGTGTCAGGTATCACATCTCAGTGATGACAAAACATGCAATTCAGCTCAGAGCACAATGTGTGCACGTTATCTCAATGCCATTATTAACACTGCTCCATTTCACTCTACAAAGTACCCTCGTTGGATGAAAATTTACCATTACACCCCAAGTTCATCCATTTCCAATTTCTATTCCCCAGGAGCAACTACTTTCAGCATGTTTAAAATTTCTTCTTTTGGGCTCCAGATGTCTTTTAAAACAAGACATGAATATACTACACCCCTCAATTAAAATTTCCTTTGGATTCTAAATAGAGAGCAGAAGGAAGAAATCACTGATTTAAGCACATATGAAGGTAAATTGTCTAAAGACTTATTTGGCTGAAAAGGAATTTTTCTACCTCTAAACTTTGATGGAATTTCATACGCATCCAAGATCTCAGCAAACTGCGGCACTAGGAGTGGTATAGTTGAGAAATGCTACTTAGATCTCCTGTCAAAGTAAGGTTTACTGCCCATGTTGTCAGCTGTCCACTGCAGGAGCTACCTGGCATACCTTAAAGCCTTCCTAAATGCCTTTCTGCACCCAATACCTGCTCAGAACAGATATAAAAAGGTCATTCCTACCCAACCAAGGACTGCTCTGACAGGCCGTATGTGCTCCAGAGTGCCACAGAAAGACAACCAAGTTTTTGTTACGACCTCAAGGTACACAGCCTTCTCCATCTACACAACTTTGCTTCCTTTCCTCCCTCCCTAAATGTGGGTCTTTAACAAATATTTTGTATCTCAAACTCTATGCCAGCAACTGCTTCCAAAAAAACCAACCTGCACCAAACAGTTTACATTTTAAAGGTGCAAAAATGAATACGGTGAAACATCTCCCTCTTCCACTCAGTTCCCGTTACCAGGTCCTAGCATATTTCCAGGAATATATACTATGGGTATACAAGAAATGGTGTGTGTGTGTGTGCGTGTGCATGTGCATGCATGTGTGTGTGTGTATATGTGTGTGTGTGCATGTGTGTGCGTGTGCATGTGTAATTTATATGAAAATACACAATCTTCTTTCATGTGTTACCCAAATGGTGGCAGACTTTTTAATCATTCTTTACCTAGATTTTTTTGCCCTTAAAATATATGCTAGATAAAAAAAATATATATATATATATATATATATATATATATGCTAGAAGTTTCAATTTAGTACATAAAAAAATCTTCAATACCAGAACATATGAAATGCAGCAAAAGCAGTTCTATAAGAGAAATTTACAGTAGTAAATGGCTAAATTAAAAACAAAGAAAGTGCCAGGCTGGTACAGTAATGCATGAACACTTGTAATCCCAGCTACTAGGGAGACTGAGGTACAAGCATCACAAATTCAAGCCTAATCTGGGCAACTTTACAAAACCCTGTCTCAACATCTTAAAAAGTAAAATGGCAGGGGATATAGCTCAATCAGAGGCTCCAAGTTCAACCCCAAGTCTTGTAAAAGGAAGCAAGACAAATAATCTAACATTACCTGGTAAGGAGCTAGAAAATGAAGAACAAACTAAACCCAAAATTAACAAAACAAAGTAAATAATAGAAATTGGAATAGAAATAAATCAAACAGAAAAGAGAAAAATCATACAAAGAAGTGATAAGAAAAGAATTGGATTTTTATTACTACCTTTTTTAATGTTGAGTGGGTACTATGCACAGAACACCATACAGAGGCCCTGCTTACCCCCAGCCCGGGCCACTTAAGCTTTTTAAAGTTTTCATGTCTCCTAGGGTAACATATGGGGATGGAGTCAGGATTCAGTCCCAGCAGGTAAGTCCCAAGTCCTTATTTCCATGATCAGGCCATGGGAAGGAATAGGCTCAGGCAGGGGTCAAGCCAGCTGGGGACACAGAGGATGTGGCGCCGTGACCCTGTAATACGCATGTTGTCCAAGAACCAGTCAGCCAAGGCAGGAAGAGCGAGAGGGCACTGCTTATGTTTAGCCTTCCCCAAAGGGATCCCGGCCCCTCTGTTCTGGAGGCCATGCTTCTCCCAGGAGGGTCGGGGCATGTTGGGCCCAGCAGGGGTTAGCAGTACACCGGGAGCAGACGTTCTGGTCGGTCGGAACATGGCTCGCTGCATGGTGTGCTGCAGCCAGGCACCTGCAGGGGAGAAGCCAGGAGCGCAGGTCAGGGACAAGCTGTCGGTTGACCAAAGAGCTTCAGACTTCTAGCTTCTCAGAGGCCTGCGATATGGATGGGCTGAGGATGCCCATACATCCTCATCTGCGGCGCTCTTCTCTCCCAGAGTGAAACTTCTTTCTGTGGTCTATGATTTTTAAATTCCCTGGAACTTCACATCACTGAATGGCTTGCAGCTGTGAAGCCCAGGGCTCCATTCCCAGCAACACTCCAAGGCTTTAGGACTCATTGCTGTCGATTAAATTCAACCAATGTTTACTGTTGGGCCCTGCACTGTACTAAATGTTGAGGGAACAGCGGTGAATGGGCCAGAAACAGGCTTGCAGCCAAAAAGACTTCCACATTATTTAACCCTCAAAATTGCCCTGTGCAGAAGTATTCTATATCCATTTTACATATCAAGAATCCGGAGCTCTGTCTGGACATAGCAACGTGTGGAGAAGGACATTCTTTAGTTAATCTTTCAATGTATTGCCTTAGGTATAACCTAGTCTAGGTCCTCGCGTTCTGGAGGAAATCTAACAAAAGCTTTGTAAGCCCTGGCACCAACACTAAATGTTTTGCTGTGTTATGTAAAAAGGAATGGTGACAGGATGGCTTCCTAGTCAAGTCTCAGGCCTATGGTAATTGAGTTGTATTGTTCTTGCAAAAACAGTTGATATCCACCCAGTAGCCCAGGTGCCTCTTTTGTTTTATCTCAATAAAAGGTTATGGAAAAGGTGATTGGGGTGGCAGACAGGAGAACTGTAAGCCCCCTCCCCCCCATCCCAGAACATTGTCTCTCTTGTACTTCTTTTTCTTCTTACTTTTTTATTCATCTGCAGGTACCTTGTTTTTGGGACCTGTTTACCCTGGACAGAAATGGATATTAGACCAACATCTGGCGCACCGAACAGGGACCTGAGAACGGAAGTATTTAAATGAAAAAAGTCTAGTAAAGAGACTAATAAAAAGGATTTAAATGAAAAGAGTCTAGTAAAGAGACTAGTAAAAAGAATTTAAATGAGGGGCTGGGGATATAGCTCAGTGGAATAAGCGCCTGCCTAGCAAGCACAGGGTCCTGAGTTCGATCCCCAGTACCGCCAAAAATAAATAAATAAATAAATAAATAACAATAAAAAGGATTTAAATGAAAAGAGTTTTCGAGACTAGGAAAAAGAATTTAATTCAGTGCTCAGTGGACCGGAGAAGAGTCGACGGGTAGGTAAGCCTGGTCTCCGGGATTGTTTCATCAGGGTTACTATGGGAAATTTTCTGTCTTAAAAGGAATCTGAATCAGAACAGGAGATCTTGCAGGGTAAGAGAAGACAAAAAGGAAAAAATAAAAATAAATAAATTAATTAAAAATATGTTAAGTTGCTAGTAATTAAAAAGGAAACAAATAGTTTAAAAACCAATGTTCACAGATATATACATATATAAAAATGTTTGCTGTTTTCATGGTTACTGTATTTACTCTTCTTCTCTGGATTGTGGATAGATGGAGTTTTAAAACTACAAAGGTTTCAGCTGGGAACTGTACTTTAAAGCTAAGTCCCCAGCCCAAGCAGGACAAGGGCAGCAGCATGGCCAGGGCTAGAGGCACAAAGTGGTCTCAGGGAGTGCCCCAGGCGCTGGTTCTAGGCAGACCCAGCTGGGACTTCCCAGCCGCCTGTATGTCTACATGGCCTGTCCAGCTACAGCCACTGGCGCACACTGCCAGCTACCAACATGTGCGCCAGGAACCCAGAGGACAGGACATGACTGTGGTGCACCCTGGCTCTCCCTGCCGCCAGCATCACCGGCCCGGGCAAGGCTGTGCCCGAGTTTGGCACTGGAAATTCATACGGCTCAAATCAGTGCCTATGCTCAGAATTTGAAGAAAAAAAAAAACTGGACATCCAGGGGCCAGAGTGAGAGCCCATTCTGGATATTAAGACTATGGACTGTTGCCTCAGGTACAGTGAGACTCCTGCTAGGCCGCAGCAGTCTTATTTTAAAAGGTCTTTAGGTTTTGCCTTGTGTTACCAATGCTGATTATACAGGCAAAATCAAGGTTATGATTCAATCTACTCAAAACACTGTGGTACGTATTAGGTTCAGGGATAAAATTGATTACTTAAACAAAACATTTTTAAGGGCTCTCCTAGACACAAGTACAGATGGCCTGCAGGTGTGGCAGCTGCAAGTCCATAGGGTGTGATTGGTATATCCTGACAGAGTGGAGATACTAAATTACTGACCTGGAGAGATACAAAAACGCCATTCTCTTCAGAATAGTTTCACAAGAAATAAAAGCTCACAGAGTATAGAGCAAAATTAAAAAATATGTATATAAGGCTTTTACATTTTCTCCTTAAGGTGATAAATTTAAAAAGTTGTTTCCATCCCCAAGATAAAAGTTTGCCTTTAGTTTAAAACAAATCATATTTTCCAGAATTTACTATAAGGAAGATATTTTTAAAAGATTATTTAAAAGGAAAAAACCCGTAACTTTCATAAATAAAATTTTGTCCCTTGTCTCAATATATATATATATATATATATATATATATTTCAATAATCAATTTGGTCTTTTAGAGTTATAGTAAAATTTTTTCTTCATTTTAGATTCATACAGCTAATAAAATTGTCTTATTTCAATTACAAATTTCTTCTTAACATCATATACAGGATTTGCTATTGATTTAAAAGTCTGGTGCTCTCATGATTCCTAATGATGTTAATTGCTTGTTTTACAGTCCAAAATTAAATAGGGATGAAAAAGCTTTGGTATTTTACAAATAGATATGAAAGTTTAAAATACAATCTAGAAGCTATACAGTTTAAACAGTCATTTAATTTTGACATTCTATTTAAATAATGACAAGCCTAATGTTGGCCTCCAAAAAACACAAGTTATGATAACCTTTTCATATTTGAGTCACCTGTTCCAACAGACAATTTACCCAAACTGTCTATCCATTTTGAATTAGTTTCTTTGTACTATGTAAAATGAGTACAATTTCATATTTTTGCATATGGAAATTTTTTCTTACCAGTACTCTTTGATTTATTTAATTTGGTTTTTTTGTGTGTGATAGTAGAGATTGAACCTAGGACCTTTGCAGTGAACTACAACCTCCATCTTTTTTTTTAGTTTTCAAACACAGGTTTTATTAAATTACCCAGGTAGGCCTTTGTTATGGTTTGTGTCTGGATGTCCCCCCAAAGCCTCATGCAGTCATGGGGTGGGCTTCTAGAGTTTTTTTATTGATCCACGGTCCAATGCTGGATTATGGGTGTGAGTGCTAACCTGCCTGGGGACAGATAGTTTGCATACAGTGTAGGGGAGGGAGAGAGGCTGTTGCCACCTCTCCTCCCTCTGGCTCTTGCTGCTTTTGCTCTTCTGCAGCCATGTACTGTTGCCATCTGCCAGCTGCCACCCTGCCTTGGAGCCAGCCGAGTATGAACTGAAACCTCCACAAATTGTGAGCTAAATAAACCTTTCCTTCCTTCATTTTAGCATTGGGTATTCTGTCTCAGCAATGAAAGAAGAGTAACCAAGACAGCCTTCAGTATATAAGCCTTATGCACCAGCCTCCCAAGAAGCTGGGATTACAAACATGTGCTAAAACACCCAGCTCCCAGCACTGGTTATTAAAATGATTGTCTTTTCCTCATGATGTCCTCTTGAGTTCAAAACTAGCCTGAACTGCATAGCAAGACCCTGTCTCAAAAAGAAAAAAAAAACACCAAAAAAGGTGAAATATTTTTGCCTCTTGAAATGAAAGATTTTTTTTTCCATTTTAAAAAATCTGCCAAGAAATACTGAGTGCCTCAAAATCTTATTTAATTCATTTTTAAAAAGCACTTTGTTGAAGGTCTCTCTAACAGATTTTAAATAAAGGTTGTAAACTACAAATTCAAGTTTTACATTATTATAAACTTGCATATATTTTAAATTGAAATGTCTAGTCACAATTTGGAATTTTTGCAAACCCAGACATGGTATTCTAGGGATATTATTTTTCATTCCCCAAATTGCGTATTTCCAGCTTTAAAGATTGCTAGGAAAATGAAAAAGAAAGAAAAGGAAATTAAAATGCCAGAAGTAGAAAAAAGGTGATCTGAGGTTACTGACACCACTGGTTATTATCCACCTAAGAAATCAGTCACTTTGAGCATCCATGCATAGAAGGCTGCTTGGTCTTGGTAGGAGCCACCCACACATCACCTGGCGGAAGTGAATGACTTAAATCACAAGTGCCAACAGTAGGGACTGGGGATATAGCTCAGTGGAACAAGTGCCTGCCTGACAAGCACAAGGTCCTGAGTTTGATCTCTGGTACTGCAAAAACAAAAACAAAAACAAAAAACAACCAAATGCTAACAATGAAGTGTGTTGGTCAGACACATAGATCCGATCCTGATGTCCCTCAGAATCTTTCAGAGAGAGAAGTATTTCTAAGGAGAACAATTATTTAACAAAGATCTGAAATTTTTTTTTTTGGCTGTACATTTTATTTGGAAAAAAAAAACCAAAGGTGGAAATACTTACACTTTTCTACCCTTTACACTCCTGGGAACCGAAATAAAATTTCAAACCTATCTCAACCTGGAGGTTATCACCATATATACTGGTCATTCCACCTGGGGCTGGCACAACTTCCCGAGGGTCACCACAAAGACGGCCAAGGTGCGCCTGCATCACATGCCTCTGATTCAGCTTACTAGGCTGGGTATTTTGCTCAAAGCTGCCTCAAGCCAGGAGGAAATGGGACTAAGGTGTAGTTCAGAGAAAAGGTGGAGCATGGAAAGTACTGGAAGACTGGGGACACGAAGTGGCCTGGGCTTATAGGAGAGATAGTGGGAGATCCAGAACACAGGAGCCCCAACAGAAAAGGTTAATATGGCCTTCTATCAGAAATGGGGGAGGTCAGTAAATGTGTCAGACAAAAGCAACTGTCTCCAACAGGATCTCCTCTTACAAACTCAGAGGGAGGGATGACTGGCCCGTGGGGAGAGGGGCCTGACCCCAAGCTCACCACTAGGCCCATACCAATGCACCTTTCTTGCCCGCATGTGAGTCAACACTCACCAGAAGAAAGAACACAGCTGAATAGCCGCTGTTTGATTAAAAGTTATAAAACAAGCCAAGCGGCCGAGGCATGGGTCACCTCCCTTCCCAAAGGTGGTCACTCACCCCACCTTCTTGGTTCTTGCAGGCTGGGTTCTAGCCTCCCACTACCAAAAGTTCTCCTTCCCACATCTCTTCCTCTCTGGGAGTGTTAGGCTATGCTCAACCCTCAAACTCAAGATCCTGTAGGCGCAGAAATATGGTTCGCTGGGCCAGACAAATAGCTCAGCGTCACAAGCACCTGACTGTTAAGTGCAAGGTCCTGAGTTGGTAAAAGACTACATCTCGGACCAACCTGCCCAGTTGCCACATCTGTTTCGCGTCTGTTTCCAGAGAGGAAAGAGCCGAGGCTCTGAGAGAACGCTATTCCACGGGTGGGGCTGCAAATTCCGCACAGTGGATCTCCCCAGAGTCTCCCTCCCCTGGACCTGAGCTCTCCCTCCGCCCAACCTCCAGAGGAATGCTCCGCCGCTGCTGCCGCCAGAGGGCGCTGTTGGGGGTGCCCGGGACCCGGCAGGACGCATGCGAGGACGAGGCTGAAGGAGGGATCAGGGTGGGGCGTGGCCATAGCGAAGGGGCGGGGCCACTGGCGGAAATCCACTTTCTTTTCCCTCCTGGGGTCTGGTCCTTTGCCCTCACTTCCGGTCGAACTTCTTGTCTTTACCTCCGGAGTTTTGAGTTGGCTTCTTCCTCCGCGATTCTTGGAAGTTGTCCGCCGCTGCAGGGTCACCCCCTCCGCCAGTCCAGGATGCATTACCTAGTGCCTGAGTCACGGCCGCCGTCACAGGCACCCTCGACCCCACCCCGGCCTGCCCGCCTTCCCTCTCTCTCTCCCCGCCGCACCTGCCCACAGGCGCCCCGGGCTGCGGGTGCGGACTACGGCGAGATTCCACGCGCAGGCACCGCCGGCCGGGGAGAGGGGCGGGGAGGCGAGGTAGCGGGGCGCCCCCGGGCTGGTGTTACAGGTGCGTCCGAACCCCAGGCGCCTCCGAACCGCAGGCGCCGCTCTGGGACCCGCGGCGCCTCCCTGGCTCTGCCCCAAGCCCTGGGAAGGGGAGTGGGATTCCCGGTCAGTCTCTGGGGTCCCGCTTAGGTTGCAGCCCTGAGTCTGCACCTCTGTGCATAGTATTCCTGTGAGATTCCGCGGGACGCGGAGCCCTTCGCACGACGTTTGAGCCTGTTGAATGGCCAGACTCCCTGATTTTTAGAAAGATCACCAACGGTGTTCTTCGCTAGGTAGGGTTAAATTTAAGGCAGTAATTGAATTCTAGTCCATGTCTAGGAAGCAGCAGACTTGTGCGAACCTACAAGTAGGCTATGTGCTGTTTAGACTCGGAGAAACATCTTCCTCTTTGTGGATTTGTTTCCGTTGAGATTCGTTTCCACAGATCTTAATTAAGTTACCCTTATTTGCTGATGTGACATTAGAGGGTCCTCAGGCTTTCAGTGAGAAAGGAAGCCTCTGATTTCTGTGATCAGTAGGTTGAATAGTTTATCTGTAGGAGACTATTCCTGCCGGCCCTGAGGCTAGGGCAGTGTGATACTGACTAAGACAGCTCCCTAAACAAAATCTGTCCTCTTCTTTTCTCAGATTGTGCCACTTCAGCCCAGAAGGATGAAGTTAACAAGCGGCAGGCCCTGCTGTTGCAGGGAGCTTGAAGGGGCGGATGTCCTGTCAGACACTTTCTACTCTAATGAACTACACATTCCCCTGCTAACAGCTACTCACCCAACTGCCTCAGGGGACAGGTAAAACCAGTAGGCACTTATTCCACTGAGCTATATCCCTATAAAACAAAAATTAGAAAAGGCAAATTTTAGAAGGTTTTAATATGCTATGCTTTTTGTAAGAAAAAATATTTCTTATTCTGGGGCCCTTCCGTGTGTCACTTCACATAGGAGGCACAGGTGATGGTTAAACCTTACAGTGTCCACATCAGTTGGGAAGTTGCTGTGTACTATAAAAAGACAGCAGATTACTGGGCATGGTCTCCACATCTATCATCACAGAACTTGGGAGGCTGAGGTGTGAGGATAGACATGATGCTGATTGTGGTGGTGCATACCTGTAATTCCACCTATCTGGGAGGCTGAAGCAAGAGGATCACAGGTTGAAAACCAGCATAAGCAACTTAAGAGCTGAGCCTGTACCATGTACGAAAAGTGCAGACATCATATTCTTCCATTGCATCTTAAATTCCAAAATGGTTACTTCTTCATTTAGAAATTAATCTGCTGCTGGGCATGGTGGCTCTTGCCTGTAATCCCAGCACTCGGGAGGCTGAGGCAGAAGGAGCATTTCAAGTTTGAGGCCAGCCTGGGCTGCAAACTGAGTTCAAGACAAGCCTGAACTGCATAGTGAGACCCTGTCTCAAAAAGACCAAAGAAAAAACTTTTGTTCATAGTCACTCTCTAACTTTTTGCCTTAGCCTCCTATAACACATTAATTACTTAATATAATGAAACTTGAACCTAACATACCAAGTTTTTATTGTGTGTCAGCACTGTATGGAAGGCTTTATATGTAGTAACTCTTAAATCCTCCCAACAGCAGTATCAGTCCCCTTATCCTCTGTCTTGGTTACTTTTTTTCTCATTGCTGAGACAAAATAACCAGTGCCCAAAATTAAGGAAGGAAAGGTTTATTTAGCTTGCAGTTTGTGGAAGTTTCAGTCTGTAATGAGCTGGCTCCAACACAGGGTGGCGTGGCACAAGGGCAACGCTTCATGGCAGCGGGAAAACAGCAAAGCAGCAAGAGCAAAAGGCAGGGGAGGATGCAAGCCTCTTTCCCTCCCTTACATTGTGTGCAAACTCCCTACCCCAGGATGGGTGTAGCACTCACACCCACAATCCCAACACTGGGCCATGAATCAGTCATAAACTCCAGAAGCCTGCACTCGTGACTTCATGAGGCTTTGGGAGGACATCCAGCCACAACCATAACATCCCCATTTTACAGATGGACCAATAGGTACAGATGAGTATTTGCTGAGATCTTAATGTCATTCGTCTGTATTGTATTTATTTGAATTATATTGAAGGAAAACAAAAATTTCAAAGTACTTAATGAAAAAAAAAAAACAGCCTGTGTAGTTATATTTTTGTTCTGTGTTCTTAAATTTTGTTTGGCCAAATCTCTTAACCTCAGTTCCAAAATGGAACATCACAATTCCACAGAGGCAGTTCATTCCATTTTGATGTTCCTGATTGTTAGATGATTTTCCTTCTAATGAGAACAGGAATTTCTACTTGCTAGTTGTGGTTCTTGCCTGTAAAGCCATGTAAGATAACATTTCAGTGTCCCCAGGCTAGCAGCCATTCAAGACTTGGAAGAGTCTCTTGGCCTCTAAGGGTCTCTCTGCCACACTGAGCACTGGTTCTCCCAGACCTTGGTCTTCTTCCCTCTTCCACGTAGGCTTTCACCATCCTGGTCATCTCTCATGAATCGATGCAAGTTTAGAAATGTGTTCTTTATATTGATAAGAAAACTCATGTTTCTTATAAATAATTTTAAAGGCTGAGGCAAGAGGATTGCAATTTTGACACCAGCCTGACAATTTAAACACATGGTAAGACCCTATCTCAAGATAAAAAATAAGAACGCCTGGGGATGTAGCTTAGTGCAGAGACCCTGGGTTTAATCCCCAGTACTGCAAATAAATAAATAACCATAGAATTTTATGCACGAAACAAATTTTTTATTGTTCCAACAGAATTGCAATTAAAGCATAAGCAAGAAAACCTGTATATTTATTTTATTCAGAAGTAATAATCACTGTGTTAATATCTCCACTTGGGTCCTATTTTTAAAAATGTAAACATCATAATCTGCAAAAGTTTTTGCAAACTGCCGTTTTTACTTAGTGGAAAGGAATATTTTTACATTTAGAGAAGAAAGCACTCTAAGTCACTTCTTAAACCTCAGGGCTCCTACTCCTGCACTGTGACCTGATTGGCAAGAGTGACAGCCCAAATCTGTTTCCTTCACCTCCAGGGGCCATCAGATAGGCAGTTTCCTCTATGTCAGAGGAAACTGGCGGCAAACCTGCTGCACGTGTGCCACAGGAGACTGTCATCGAAAGCTCTAAACACTTCGCCATCACTGTGGAGATCATGTGTGATTGTCTTGTCACCAGTTCAGACGTGGGACGTTCAGTTGAGATTCATGCAGCCTAAAGAAGAGACAAAGTCACAGAAATGTCTGAAAATGCCCTTATTCTCGGTGCTGCTCAGTCACACACACTCCCAAGGCAGTCCTCAGGCTTCCACCCACCCTTTCTCCCCAGCAGTCCTCAGCCACCTAGGCTCTCACCAGCCCTCGCGCCAGTAACAGTCCTGGTTACGTGTGTGAGTTATTTACACTGACACCTAGACCAACAAAGTGCGCCTACGCCGAAATCTTGCTAACATAGAATGTCCATTGGAAATCACCTCCCACAGGCAGAACCAGAAGTGTAGCCATCTTAGGCTTCATTTTCCCTTACCCTGATCTGGGGATGATCATTTGTCCCTGGCCCAGAAGCAGCAACGTGAGGGTTTTATATATGGCAAAAAGTAATTTGAGTAAGCTTTAAGGGTTGCAATATCTGATTGAATCCACTATGCTTTCCAAAAGCAATCAAAGGCTTTTCACTGAAATATTGATCCCCTCTACCTGAATGGTCCTGTGGTTGGTTAGGGATTAACTGCAAAACATATTAAGTGGCGTGGAATTTAAAAGAAATACCTTTGAAGCCGGGTGTGGTGGCCCACACCTGTAATCCTAGCACCTGGGAGGCTGAGGCAAGAGGATCGTAGTGAGTTTGAGGCCAGCCTGGGCTACAGACTGAGCTCAGGGCCAGCCTGAACTGCATAGCGAGACCCTGTCTCAAAAAGACCAATCAATCAATCAATCAATCAATAAAAAAAAAAAGAAACACCTTTGAGAAGAATACTGGTTTTGAGGCTGAGGCAGGAGGATTGTTGTGAGTTCAAGGCCAGCCTGGGCTACAAAGTGAAACCCTGTCAAAAAGACCTCCCCCACAAAAAAAAGAAAAATGCTGGTTTTTATTAACTGACTATAAAATTAAGTACACATGTAGTCGACCAGCTTATAAATCATGAGAAGGTATTATTTGAAGCAATATATAGGCGCAGCCCTATGCCTGGCTCCTGATATCTAAAACTTGGCTGCCCTTTTTTATCTTATGTGAATTCTTCCCTTTTGCAGCCCTCAGATAGTGAAGCCAGGATGCTAATTTGTTCTCAGAACCCCTCTAACTCCCTCCTAAAGAGCATCCAGGACACTAACAGAAGATTCTCTCTCCCCTTCATGTTGTTCTGAATGCTCCGGAGAGTGTCAACGGGATAATAGGTCCCTCCATTCTATCAGTCCTGGTGCTTACTTCTTCAGATCAAGTTTGGGTCTGTGGCTGTCAGCTCAAACCATAGGCTATCTCAAAAACAAAGCAAAACAAAATCTTCTGGTTCTTAAGGGAACCCTTCGTAATGTTAGGGGGAATCCCAGCTTACATTAGCAGTTAGCTTCATTTTGTAAACATAATAAAAGCGACACCCTCTTACAAGGTGATCTATTTTAAACTAACCTGGCAACTTCCATAGTGATGTAAAATGAGTCCCTGTGTCGGCTTACAGTATTTTCTTTGCATAGTAGGCAATGCAGTCTCCTGCAGTGTTACCCAGCGTTGGC
Organism: Dinomys branickii; assembly: GCA_004027595.1. Classification (NCBI taxonomy): domain Eukaryota; kingdom Metazoa; phylum Chordata; class Mammalia; order Rodentia; family Dinomyidae; genus Dinomys; species Dinomys branickii. The sequence goes on along the minus strand of PVLD010013007.1, from coordinate 39,909 downwards.
TGCAAACAGTGAACACCAGAATCACCTGAGGAACTTTGTAAAACTACAGATGCCCCAGTTTGCTAACATTTGTGTGCCAGTGTGTATGTGTGCGCTCGTGTGCGCATGTATGTACACATACAGACTTGGGTTCACTCTATCTTTTGTAGGCCAGAAGAATCTGCATTTTTATTTTTTGATGTTTCAGCTTCTTAAATGATTGAGCTAGCAGAAAGCACTGAAAACATTAAGAAAACCCAGGTTATGATCCTAGCTTTACCCAGTGTCCAAGTGCAAGCTAATCTTTATACCTGTACTTAAAATATCCTATTCTTCATGTCTCTTGGAACAATTACAATAGCCACTCTTTACATAGTCACTTCATCTCCTCTAATAATATTAGGTAAATAAGCAGGCAGTGTACTCTTCCGTATTTCTCCCACTGAATATTTCACAGTGGGAGGAACAGCTTCTCAAACTCATCACAGATTCATTTCTTCTTTTTCTACTCCACTGACAACTCCTCTTTACCTCTAAGAAGTTCTGTAATTCATGAGGCAAACATGTCAGTTAAAGAAGTACTTTGAGAATGACTTAGTATTTCACTTTAAGTTCTCATTTTGCTTTTGGTTTCACTTCATATCTCTGATTCTTGACATTTTTCTTTCTATTCATGTTCTGCCAACTAAATTAGTGTTTTTTGTTGTGGATTTTCCTTTAATTGTGCCATCCAAAAACTACTAGCTAAATTTAGCCTTCTGAATTTGAGATTAGACACTCAAAGTTTTCTACAGTGATTTCAAAATGAGATAGTAATTCATCAACAAGAAAATGTATCTTTCCCAAAAAACAAGTAAATGCTAAATTGCTTAATTTTTCTGTGACTACAGATTGCAGCACCAGTAATTTGAGTATTATTCTCTCTTATGGAAATGCGATTTACTTTAGCTTTAGAATTATTTCATCCTGAGGGTAGGGGAGGGTGAGAGGAAATAAAAAGAATTAAGGTGTGTTGTGTGCATGCACCAGCTCTCCTCTGATGAATGTAATCAGGCACTAATAACATGTGCTAATACACATGTACTAATGAGCATGAAAAATTTTATTTCATCCTAAGACTTGCGTTTTATTTTAACTGATTCCTTCTACACAACACTTTGAGTACAGTAAAGTGAAGTTGTGGGGCTGGGTAGCAGTGGGGGGCAGACTCAAAAGTGAAACATGACATTTACAGACTGCTTTTTTATTTTAAATGGATTTTTTTCAACTTACCACCTTTAGGTAGGTGCCAGTCCACATGATTAATTAACATTTTCTACAGGCTCATCTTCTGGGACAATGTAATATACAGGGGTCAGATGTTGAGAACTTGACTCATTCATGATTTAAATGTAACTTTTACAAACTTAATTATTAAGGTTTAGATTTCATTAATCACATGAGTTTAAATATTTTTTTCCTTGTCATGTCTCCTAAGCCAGGTCTGTTGATCATAGTCAGAGGGCTGGTGGGGTTCTTTGAAATCGGAGCCCTAAATGCCAGCATCTCTTCTATAGCCCCCCAAATCAGTGGCCACCAAGATTCCCCTTGACTAGTTAGTGCACAGGTTAGCAAACTTTTTCTGTAAAAAGCCAGACGCTTTACAGCCTGTCATAGTTACTCAGCTCAGCAGTTAGGAGACAAAAGCAGCCATAGCCTGTAAACAATACATACATGAATGGCTGTGGCTATAATTTACTCCAGTGAAATAGTATTTACAGAAACAGAGGGTAAGTTGGCTTTGGCCTGTAGGGCATAGTTTGCTGACCCTCTGATCTAGTGATCTCATGAGATAAAACAATCCTGAGTGTTATTTCTTCCTTCAGCACTTACCATAGGGAAATGAAGCCAAACTCTGTACTGGTACAGGGAAAAGAGGAGCCCGCAGCCCAGGCCTGTCTCTGAGCTCTCCTCCTATTCCCGCCTAGCTCCGGCACCCTCACGGTATAGACCCAAGCGCGTCTGAGTCCCCAGCACGTGGTCCTTGTTCCCACCCCTCACTTCTTGCCATGACCCGGCTCTACCTTAGCCCACATTTCCGAGCATCAGCTGCACTGACATAGTCCATGTCAGTTGTCTTTTCAGAACCCTTAAGCTCTGAGTAAGTTCTCAAGTCGTTACAAATCCGAGCTTGGTGGACTCCCCCCAGATGGCCCACACTGCCAGGATGAAGATGGGGTGGCACTTAACTTTGGGTTCCTGGTTCCATTTTCTGTCCAGCAACACATTGACCCGGATGCAAAACAGTTCCTCATTTTCCTCCAGAGACCTTGTCCAATGGCATCCACGAGCCTGCTGAGCTTCCCTGAGCTGCCTGAGGAGCAAACAGCTGCTCTATAATATTAGTACTATTGTTCCACAGTACTCCCCAGTTTTAAAAAAGTCGTGGTAATAAAATATAGCCAAGAGCATTGAATGAAGAAATCTTTTCAATAAACAGTGCTGGGTCAGTGGGATAGCCACATCCAAAAGAGTAAGGTGAACCCTTATCTCATACTATATGTAAAAATTAACTCATGAATCAAAGACCGAAGTGTAAGAGCTAAAACTATAAAACTAAGAAAAAACAGAGTAAAACTTCATAATCTTTTCTGTGCGAGTATGTTCTTAGATATGACACCTAAAGCCACATACAAAAAAAGTAAATTGAACATCAAAATTAAAACCTTGTGTTTCCAAGGATGCTATCAAGTTAGTGAAAATAAAATGTACAGAACAGGAGAAAATGTTTTCATATCATGTCTAAGAAGCTTGTGTCTAGAATATATTAACTCAAAAATAAAACATCCTATTAAAATATGCAAAGGAGCTGGGCATGGTGGTACACGCCTGTGATCCCAGCACTTGGGAGGCTAAGGCAGGAAGATGGTTGCACGTTCGAGGCCCACCTGGACTAAATAAATGAGTTTAAAGCCAGCCTGAACAGCATAGCAAGACCCTGTCTCAAAAAGACCAAAACAAAAAAGGCAAAGGATCTGAATAAATATTGTTTTTCCTAAGAAGATATATAAATAGCCAATAGTAACATGAAAAAAATACCCAATATTTTTCAGTCATTAGAAAAATGTAAATCAAAACTACAGTGAGAGACCACTTCATACCACTGACATGACTATAATAATTTTTTTTTCATTTTTGACAGAATATAACAGATGTTGGCAAAAATGTAGAGAAATTAGAATGCTTATGGAATGTTAGTGGGAATATAAAATAGACTGGCTGCTATAGGAGAGTCTGACATTTCCTTAACAAATTAAACACAGTTACTATGACTCAGCTATGCACTTCATCTAGTTAAGGTACCCTCACATATTCTCAAGAAAATTAAGAACAAAAATTTGAACATAAGTATTCATAGCAGTATTATTCATAAGAGCCAAACATCCATCAACTGAGAAATAGCTAAACAAAGTGTGGTACATCCATATGATAGAATAAAACAGCCATTAAAAGGGGTAAGTACTGACATGCTACAACATGGGTGAACCTTCATACTTCATGTGTTAAATGGAGCTCATCATATAAGACCACATATGTGAGGCCGGGCGTGGTGGTGCACACCTGTAATCTCAGCACAGAAAAAGAAGAAAAGAATCTGTGATTAGTTTGAGAAGCTGTTCCTGCCACTGTGAAATATTCAGTGGGAGAAATACAGAAGAGTACACTGCCTGTTTATTTACCTAATATTATCAGAGAAGATGAAGTGACTATGTAAAAGTGGCTATTGTAATTTGTTCCCAAGAGATATGAAGAACAGGGTATTTTTATAAAGATCAGCTTGCACTTGAACACTGGGTAAAGCTACGATCATAGGAGACAGAGGCAGGAGGATCGTTGTGAGTTCAAAGACTAGCCTAGGCTACTGAGTGAGCTCAAGGCCAGTCTAAAGTATGTAGCAAGACCTGTCTCAAAAAAAGACCAAAAAAGCCCCAAAACAAAAACCACCACATATGTGAAGTGTACAGAATAGGCAAATCTGTAGAGAAAGTGTATTAGTGTTACTTAAGAGCTGGGGTGGAGGTAGGCAGAATAGGAGGTTGAAGGCTTAACAGTAAAGGACTTTTTTTGGGATCATGAAAATGTTCTAAAACTGATGGTTATACATATCTATAAGTAAAGGTCATTGAATTGTACACTTTAAAATGATGAATTGTGTGGCGTGTGAATTATATCTCAGTAAAGCTGTTTTCAAAAATAAACACAGCCTGTGGGGGGCAAAGCAATCTGTAGGAACTTAGCAATGTGACCTCATTCTTGTAGCTCTCCCAGGATACCTTGATAACCAGAACCTGTCGTAACCAACGCTGAGAATTCTGTGCTCTGGAAATGTGGTCTAAACGTACCTCGTCGTTGCCAGTTTCACAAGTCTCTTCCTTCCCCGCAGGTACCAGGATTTAAGGGAGTCATACCCACAGTGTCGGCTTCCGTGGGGCGCTGAGAGGGAGTATGGGGGGATCATTCCAGTTGTGCTCCCTGAGGACCACAGGCCCAAGTGTGAACCTCCTTGTGTCATGGGCAAAGGACATCAGCATTATGGATTTGGCGGAGAAACGTGGCCAAGGTAACGAAGCGTTCTGCCACTCTCTAAAGGTCTTGATTTTTTTAAAATTTTTATTTATTTTTTTAATTTCTATTCAGTTTTTTGCCAACTCAGATCTGTTTCTTTTTTTTTTTTCAAATCTGTTTCGAAACAATTATTTTACTATTTGTGAAGACCCTGATGGAAAAGTTAATTATGGGATTTTAAAATTGTGCAGCAACAAGTCTGTTTGTGAGCTTTTTGCTGTCCTTACAGATAGTTTCTATGATCAGAAATTCTGATTAATTTCATTTCCTCGCTTACCGCATCTTACTAAAAGTAAACAGGAGGGAGAGGAAGGCAGAGAGGCAGTAAATGTAAAGTGACTGCAGGCAAAGAGCCGCCTGACTTGTGCACACGCTCTTGGTTTTCGGAGCTTTTGACATTTGTTCATCCGTCTTCCCTGTTATCATGAGGATCTGGTAGGCACCGTTTTCAGGTATTACAGTGTTTCCGTAATGACTTACAGTGCTTACATTCACTTCCAGAAGCTCTATTCAGAGCACAAGTTAAAATTAAGCAAAGCAAAAAAAAGTCTGAAAACAGTAAATGAAATGTCACATTAAGCATTTCCTAAAGATTATGCAATTTTCTCAGCGCAGAATCAAACCTACAGTGCCTACTTTCTCCACCTTTACCTAGCAATCCTGGTCACCTGGTTTACTAAGAGTCTGGCTGACTAAGTTTGTGTTGCTGATTTTTATTAGTATCTTTGCAGAACAGAATGACTCTTCTCACTGGGGTACTTGCTACCTGTACCGGACAAGCCTCCTCTCCTCCCTCCCCCCTCTCCCCCCACCTCTCGGTCCCCTACCTGCGTGTAAACAGTCTACCCCTTTTCCTTTCCTTGCCTTTCCTTTGCTCTTTCTTTATACAGTGGTACAGCACCGCGAACCAAATTGCTCACAAACAGAAGTATTTGGCAAACTTTTGGTTTGGTTTGCAGACTCTGTATCGGGTGACACAAGGACGGTGGCCATTTTTCCCACGTGCACAGGAACGCGGCCATGGAACAAATTCAGTCTGTGAACTTGGCTCCCCTGTACTTTGGTTTCTCATCGGAGAGACTCCGGTACTCAGTGTGTCCGGTTCGTTTCATTTAACACTATGGCTTCGGGGGCATCCATTTTCCTACAAATGACTAAAATTTCTTCTTCTTTCTAACAGAGCTTTTGACGTAAATATATCTAAGGCAGACTCCTAAGGGAACACCGGCAGTGTGTCCCTGCGCGCGGTGTGCATGTTTCAGAAGTTCTAAGTGAGGCCAGTCTTCTGATTCAGCATGCATTCCCTGACAATGAAATCACAAAGCGATGAAAATTTATAACTGTAGTTTCACCTCCATAAACATTGGTGAAGTAGTAAAATTGTTAATTTGTCTGTGAAAAAGGAAATGGATTTTTCCTCTAAGCTACTGTCCAATGGTGAAAAGGTTTGAGTGCTCTGTGAAGTAGATACTTTAAATTTGGGGAGGAACTTTTATTTTCCTGATACTCTGTGATGCAAAATCTCTTCTAATGTCTAAAAGGTGAAATAAATACTAGATTTATCAGCAACCAGCCACCAGGCAACGAAAGGGGAACAGCCTTGTCCCATTAATTTTAGTAAGTAGCAGCCAAGGAGAGAAAATTGGATGCAGTTTATTCAACACTCTTGACTTGTTTCCCAAGAAGGCGTTCCGGGCAGGGCAGTTCTTTGTCCTGTGTACCCCAGGACAGTGGGCACCCCTACTCTTTGCCTGTGGACACCAGTGGCAACCCTCATGAGCTGTGACAACCAAAATAAAACCACCCCCACATATTCCCGCGTTCTCCGTACCGGTGTTGGGGCTGAAGGAAAAACTCACACTGTTGGTTGAGTCATTATTTTTGACCCCTTTCCTACACTGCAAGTGTGTATTGAGGCGAGGTGAGTCTGCAAAATACTGCCGGTCTCCATCTGAGGAGAGTACTCAGAGAGTGAATACGTCATTCTGGAAGGGAGAAAGGAGCCAAAGGGACGGAGGAGGAGGAGAATTACTCTACAGCAATAATGTTCTCAGTCATTTGAATGCGTTCAACACACCATCAACCCTTTTCTTTTTTGTCCTCACAAAAGATAGCCGTGGGTACCAGCACTGAGACAGTCCTGAGAAGCACAAAACCTTCTTAACAAGTTGTGAGTTTCTCACAACCGGAGCATCCTGCTTGCCCAGGTAGAATCCAGAGATCCACTTCCCAGTCTCTCCATTAGGCAGGAACCCTAAATTCTGTCAGTCACATCCACCCCAGACTTTGATTTGTAGGTGAGTAACTGCACTGGGTAGGTAAGATTGAGAGCACAGATGCACCCGAAGAATACACGACGGGTGCTCAAAAGTACTGCGCAGGCACAGTGAGTGCTGGAACATGGAACATATTACAGATGAAGTCTAGCCCCGCTTGACCTCTACCTCCTACTACCGGCTCCTTTCTCGGAGGGAAACGCAACTGCCAGTATGGGGTGTCTCCTGGCACTCCTTTATTACCTGCTCACCCAGTTGTACCAGCACCCCTGGAAAACATAAGGGGCTGTTTTGTTCATATGTGGAATCCTTTGATGCATAGTATTGGGCATAATATTCTTTGCAGTCTAGATATAGCCCTCCACCCGCCCCCCCAAAAGAACAAAAAACCCTGTTGCCGGGCATGGTGGTATACACCTGTAATCCCAGCACTTGGGAGGCTGAGGCAAGAAGATCGTTGCGAGCTGGAGACCAGCCTGGGGTACAAAGTGAGCTCCAGGCCAGCCTGAACTGCATAGCGAGACCCTGTCTCAAAAAGACAAATAAGGGGCTGGGGATATAGCTCAGTGGAATAAGCACCTGCCTAGCAGGCGCAGGGTCCTGAGTTCAATCCCCAGTACCGCCAAAAAAAAAAAGACAAATAAATAAAATGAAATAAAAAAGACCAAAAAATAAATAAATAAATTACAGTCCAATGTCCATAAACACAGATCTACTTCATCTTTTTACTTCCGCTATGGAATTTCTTGAACCTGTACACAAGTGTTTCTCTCGGAGATACCCTAAGTGAAAGTGCTGGGTCATGATACATGAATATTCTCTATTTTGTAGATTTAGCCTAAACAATTTATATTCTTGTAGTTGTATTTAAAAGTAACCATTTCCTTGTACTCTCGGGTATCATATTTTCAAACTGTATAATTGTATACAGTTGAATGAATATAAAGCATATCACGGGTCCAGTAACATCGCTGGTCCATTCACTAGTCGGGTTGAGCACTGTTCTTTTTGTTTCATGTGTGGCTGTTTACATTTTCTTTTCTGCTTTTGCTCTTTGCTCACTTTCATTGCTTTTACTTTATTTGTAGATCCTGATTGGTTCTTAATGTTCTTGATTGAGATCAATCTTTTATGTGTTATCTTTCTTCCTTCTTTTGTTTTATTTGAACTTTATATAGTGTCCTTTGTCTTAACAAATTTCCTTTTAGCTTTTGGTTTTAAAAAGTCTTAAACTGGACATAATCTCAGCTCTCTCAGACACTAAGACAGTATGATCAAAAGTTTGAGCCTAGCCTGGGAAACTTAGAAATTCAGTGAAAATGTGTCAAAATAAAAAATAGGGCCAGGGATGTAGCTCAGTGGCATAAGCATCTGCCTGGCAAGTGCAAAGTCCTGAGTTTGATTCTGATACCAAAATTAAATAAATAATAAAAAAATTAAAAGGACTGAGGCTGTAGCACAGTGCAAAGCCCTGGGTTCATTCCTACCACACATGAAAAAAATAATAGTAATTTTTTTTTTGCACCGAGAATTTAACTAACAACCTTCTACTTGCCAGGCAGGTGCTGTGCTAGTGAGCTATACCCCAGCCAAAGTAACAATAATTGATTAATTAAATAAAATACAATATTTAAAAGGCCTTTCTACCACCAAAGAAAAACATTCCTGTAAATTTTTCTTTTAATATTTGTGTATACTTTCCTCAATTCTTTAGATTTCTTTTGGTTTGTTTGTTGAGACAGGTCATGCTGTGTAGTCCAAACTGGCCTCAAACTCATGGCAATCCTCCTGCCTCAGCCTCCCAAGTGCTGGTATTACAGGCATGTGCCACCACATCTGGCAATTTTTTAGATTTTTAAACCCATCTGAAATTATCTTTTTGAACAGTATCAAATAAAGATGCGTTATTTTCCGAGTGGGTAGTCAGTGTTTCCTATACTATTCAGTGAACGGCACATACTTTTCAATGAACTTAAAATGGTACCTTTTCATATACTGTTTTGATATATTCATGGTTGTATTAAATCTATGTCTCTTCCTGTCTCCCCACTTATACTGTGTTAAAAAGGTATTCAATTTAATCTTTTCTTTCATTTCAGAAAGCTTCCTATTGAACAGTTCTATTATTTGACACAGAACAAAAAAAGTGACATCTATGGAAATGATTCTTTGTAAGTCTGGAGATTTTCCCCTGGCTTAAATTAAATTAAATAATATTTTAAGTGAAAATAAATTATGTGAGAAATTTAAAAACCTCACATGGGGACTTTTTGAGAAGCAAATTCTTCCTTTTTATTAAAATAGAGATTGTTAATAGTAGAAATGAAGGCTAAACAAAAAATAAATGAGAACTAATAGTTGGTAGCATTTAAACAAGTGAATGAAAATTGTAAAATAATGAATAGTAATGTTCAAAGGAATTCCTACAAGTCATCTTGATTTATTTCCCTGCCTTTAATCTGTTTACTTAATCTAATAAGAATCTATTTCTTTAAAGAGTCATAGAAAATGCCACAGTGGCCCTCAACAATTTTTTAATTGAATTTTATAGAAAGGTATGTTATGATCCTCTACATATAGCTTAGAAAATGACTCCCTTAGTAATTTTCAGCTGCCTTTCAGGTAAGAAATACTGGTTAATGGACTATCAACTGTCTGACTAAATTTGCATGTCTGTATATGGGTCCATACATCTACAATTCGAAGATATCAATGGATAAAACAACAACTACTGTTGAGACCATATCACCTTGTCTATAGATTAGTTGTGATTGTACTATTTTCTATGATAATGGGTGTCTGTTTGTCAATATGTTTTTGTACTTTTATGTTTCTAAAATAAAAA
>PVLD010013007.1:0-30104 GCA_004027595.1 Dinomys branickii | reverse complement strand
AGAGGGAACCAAAAAGGCAGGACTTGCGTTTCCTACACTTCGTCCTTTTGAATGTAGGGAACTTAGCAAAGTGCACGTGGAGCATGGGAATGAGATGAACTAGTCTGGCTCACGGAAATGGTGTTTCTGAACATTTGTTTCTTTTTATTTCTCCCAATTTTGAATTTTTTAAAAGATTTCCTTTTATTTAAAAAAGTTGTATTTTTTTTTTTTAGTCATATACTTACAGGTTACCTTAGTAAACTTTGTCAGACAGGAGCAGTCACAGATAATAGTAGTCAGGGTTGTGTGTGCAGTGGCCAATCTAGTAACTACATCCTTTGCACTGGCCTCATTCACCTCTAACCTCCATCTCTCCATCTCAAAGCAGGAAATGATTTTTTTAGTTCTGCTCCCACAAACTCAGAGTCCAGTTACATAAACGTTTATGGTTCTTGTGAATTGTAGGTTTATAGTGCATTATGGAATAATAAAGTTAATAATAAAGTTGTATGACCAGCATACCACTTTCTAGTGACTGTCCTCTGGCCTGGAGGGATATCTGGAAAATTAAACAGTGTGTTCAATTTTACCAGTTTTTCCTGTCTGATAGCCCTGTATTCACCTTTCATGTCTGAAATCTTTCAGTCTTAGTCCCATAGGCTGTAACTCACCACCAAAGTCAAATGCAGGTGCATCTTCCCCACTGTCTGGCAGCCCTTCCTAGGACTGTGGCACTGTTTCTTGGCATGCACAACTGGAGTGAACCAGTTCAGCAGGGGCACGCCCCCGGGGGCTGTGTCAGTCTTGTTGTGTCTATCTCTGCTGACTGGCCTGCATTTTCTGTGAAGAGAGGTCAGCAACCCTGAGCAGAGGGACAAAGCACACCTAGCACTTATGTGTCCTCTCCACGTAGGCCATACGTGGTCACTTCAGGTCGTGCTGCTGCACCACGTGGGTGATGCCTGCCTCCCTCGGGGCTCTTTGCCGGGTTGTGAGAGTGAAGGTCACTGAGAACCAAAGCTTTCTTATCAGTACATGTTGTCAGCCTCTGTATTCTCACTGCAAATAAGAAAGGCACCAAGGCTGGTGACAAGGGCTGAAGTTCGAATAAATGGATTGGAAGGATTGGAAAAATTGACCAATGGACAGCTAGACATGAAAAGTACTGCATCCCTCTGTCTTATCAATATGAACACTTCCAAAAGGTTAATAAAAATATTCTAATGACAGTTTAGTTTGAAAATGGGATTTTTTTTTGTTTTGTCTTTTTTGTCTTTTTTTGAGACAGGGTCTCACTGTGCAGTTCAGGCTGGCCTGGAGCTCACTTTGTAGCCCAGGCTGGTCTCAAACTCGCAATGATCCTCCTGCCCCAGCTTCTGGAGTAATGGAATTACAGGCATACACCACCATACCTGGCTAATATGTCTTCATTCTTAAGCAGGATTGCACTAGAAAATACAAGCCTTCAAAAATACTTAATTACTGGGCATCATGGCTCACGCCTGTAATCCCAGCACTCAGGAGGCTGAGGCAGGAGGATCATTGCAAGTTTGAATCCAGCCTGGGCTACAAAGTGAGCTCAAGGCCAGCCTGAACTGCATAGAGAGACCCTGTCTCAAAAAGACAAATAAACAAACAAATAAATCTTTAGTATTTGTTTCCTGTTTTTATTCTAGGCTGCCCAAACCACCAAATTCAACAGTAGAGTAAGTATACAACCTACATTTTCCTCCCCTGTTATACTCAAGGAAAAAGCACTGGCATTCCATATAACTAAGATGGGTGTGGGGACAAGTTAGACTTTTTGTGAAAGCTTTTTCCCCAAGTTTCTTTTTTATAAGGACACCAGTCTTGTTGGAATAGGGGCCCACTCTACTGTAATATGACCCCCCATTAATTATTATGGGTAGATCGACACAATTTCCAAATTAAATCACAACGTAAGGCCTTAGAAGTTGGATTTCAATATAGGCATTTGAGAGGGAACAATTCAACCCATAACATTGGTCTTGGTTTTCTCTTAATTTTCTAGTTAAAATAACATGTCTCAGCCTGGCGTGGTGGTGCACACTTATAATCCCAGCACTTGGGAGGCAGAGGCAGGAGGATCATTGCAGAGTTCCAGACCAGTCTGGGCTATAAAATGAGCTCAAGGCCAGCCTGAACTGCATAGTGAGACCCTGTCTCAAAAAGACAAAAAAAAAAGTCTCTATTCGTTGAACAGCCAAATCTGTTTTCTTCTAGTTTAGACAAGCTTTGTTTTTTTATTTTTGTTTTCCTAACCCTTTGCCAGTTCTACAAATGATAAGAACTTTTCAACAAGTGTTTTTAACTTGGTTTTGTTCCTTAGTTACTTCTCCTTGCTGAGACACAATACTCACACCTACAGTTAACTGAGGGAGGGTTTGGTGCATAATCCACTGGCTCCAGGGCGGGGTGGCGCATGACAGAGGGGCATCCCAGAGGAGAGAACACAGTCCACAGTGTGGAAGGTGGAAAGCAGGAGGCAGCAAAAGCAGCAAGCAGCGAACAGCAGCCTTGTCCCTTATATCTTAGTCAGGCTGCACTCCCGTAGGGTGATAGCGCTCACGCCCAGGTGGGCAGCTTGATTTCTAGCCTCATCTGAACCATTAGTCAGTCCCAGCATCACACAGTCTACATCCACCCATCTCCGAAAAGCCCCACCTATGATCACAGAGGCTTTGGGGGGTCATGTAGACACAAGCCGTAACAGTGACTGGCTAATTTGGGCTTTTTTTGTTTCAAAACAGACTGTGTACAGTATACTTCGTTGGTTGATCATTTAAATAAATAATCTGGTGTGAGAGTTTAATTCAAGATGATTGCATTACTTAAACACCCAAAACTCTCCATAAAATAAAGTCCCTGATCCTTTAAAAACAAGAATTAGGGCCAGGGATATAGCTCTGTGGCATAAGTGCCTGCCTGGCAAGTGCAAGGCCCTGAGTTCAATTCCTTGTGCCAAAAAAAATAAAAACAAGATTTAAAAGGGGCTGGGGATATAGCTCAGTGGAATAAGCGCTTGCCTAGCAAGCGCAGGGTCCTGAGTTTGATCCCCAGTACCGCAAAAAAAAAAAAAAAAAAGATTTAAAAGCAAGTAGAAATTCTTCAGTCTATTCTAAAAACTATAAAATTTACATATCATCTGCTTTATACCAGTTGTGAAACTTATTCACTGATAATGAGGTGCAATATCTTTAAAAATAAATTTAATTTTTATTTGTATACCAAAGTTCAGAACATTTCATGTTTAATGCCAGATATTCCATAGAATGTTAACTTCGTGAATACAGCAAATTTGGGTCACTATCATATCCCAGGGATTAGAACCGTATCTGCCACAACAAAGAGTCCAAATAAATATTTGATAATCTTTTTCATTGTACTTCTTTTTCTTCTGTTGCTGTTTTATTTGCTCAATAAATCCTAGGGAAATCTGCTCGCCATATCCAATTGAACACCCATACCATACACACACATCTCGCGGTGCCATGTTCCCAACCTTCACGCCGCCAAAGGAGCTCTACCCAAGCATCAGAGCCCGCACCCAACAGCCATTCCCTCCCACCGTGCCAACCAAGGCTTATGATACAACAGTTCTGAAGACAAGAGGTAAAATGTGACTTCAAATCAAAATTGTATGAATTCTTAGGATTAGAGTTTATTCAATGTTAAAATTGAACCAGGGAACACTTAAAGGACTCAAGACACAAGTGTGTAACCAATCATAGCTTAAAAAGTCACTCTCCCCTCTGGGTGCATGCGGGATCAGTGGGGACCTCGCCCCGGTCCAGCTAATGCAGACTGCAGACGTTCCCGACCTTTCTGCTTTCCACTCAGCCTGTGCGGTAGAATCAGAAACCAAAACTTGGTTGAATTGGTTGCCTTCATTCTACTTGTGTTTTCTTTTATTCTTCCTGCTCTTTAAAGTTTAGTTTTTAAAAATTAAAGATTGATAGGGGCTGGGGATATAGCTCAGTGGAATAAGTGCCTGCCTCGCAAGCACAAATTGCCGAGTTCGATCTCTGGTACCGCCAAAAAATAAATAAATAAACTTTTAAAAAATTAGAGATTGCCATTGAAGTAAGGCAGAAGGGAATGGAAGTAGTTTCTCGTTTCTCTGACTACTCTGCGGCATCTTCTCTCACCACAAACTTCGGCGTTTTCCTGGATGTTCTGTTAGAGAGGGCAGGAATCCCCGCACCAATCACTGAGGGCCCCCACACCAGCCCTCAGTCCTTGCTGAGAAGCCCTGCACATGCGTGGAAACAGAACAGGCCTCTGGGAAAAGATGAAGATACTAGAGAGAGGGTAATTGAAGGTGCAGGAAAGGCAGGGTAGGCAGAGGCTTTTTGTTGAATAAATGTAGTCTGTGAAGTACCACAGGCACCATGCAAGAAGTGGTCCTACAGTGCAGTTCCTCTGCATGAATATTTAGGCAAACAGGCAAGAACAGAATCCTTGCATCACCAGTATCAGTCCACCTTAGGACCTTAAAGCAGACGCGGTAACATTTGGAGGGAAGGTGTCAAGGGGCAGGGACTCTGGAGTCAGACTGCATGGGTGGGGTTCCAAGTCTGCCACTCACTCGCCGTGGGTCATGAGCACTCTCTTCTCCGCCTCTGTGTCTCGATCTCTGAAAGGGGAATATTAGTACCTGCAGCAGAGATGACCGAGGTAAACACTAGCAGTTATTACCTTTATTACTCTGATGTCATTTGACTGCAGTATGTGTGCCCCACGCTGAACTTTGTTATTACCTCTCAGACCACTCAGCGCTGGTACAAGGCATGCAAGCTGTATCGAGTACATTGGCTATTGAGTGTTACTGTCGTGCTTAGTTATAGGACAGCAGTGAGACAAGTACAAAAGTTCTTGAGACGAGACACCTACATAACTGAAATATTTGTGATCTTGTTAGGGAAATGGTCAAAGTAAATCCCTGTTTTTCCATCCTGAATTAGATCAGTTTGGAAATTATATGAAGGCATATGATTAGCAAATGGTCACAGAAACATGGGTTGAATTCATAAAAGTAGCTTTCACTGCAGCCATCGATAAGGAACCAAGAAACAAGTTCCCTTCATAGTTGTCCACCCTTCCCACGTCTGCTTCTCCCTGACCAAGTCAGTAACTCTTAGGAGATTTTAAAAAGATGAGTACACTGTAATAACACTTATGAAAAGATCTTTCCAGAAACCAAGACTATTGTTTTCACTTAGTTTTTTTATTAGAAATACATAGCAGATAGGTAAATAGTACAGGCTCTGGAGCCAGGTTGCCTGAATTTAATCTGCGCCTACTGGCCCTTTGCCCCACTTCTTCATTTTCTGTGTGTCCAAGTATCTTTGTTCACTGAAGTGGGAATATGAGTACTTTGGGGTTGGCTCAGCAGTACAGCGTGTGCTTAGCCGTAATTATATAGCTAGAATGCTCCCCAAAATTTATCTCTAACTCATAATGTATCTATTTATTGCATCCCTAAATCTCATGAATTGAAAGATTTTTATTTATCTGTAATAATAGTGCTTTCCTAAAATTTTCAGGTAACCCTTACAGATATGAACTGCTTGATTGCCCTATGGATTCAAAGAAGAAAGCGTTGACTTGGCCGGGTCAGGATGTGTATTATAACGTAAGTAGAATGTGTATTGAAAAAAAAGTAAACTGCATATTTACACAGTAAGTTCATAAAGAATCAAAAGATAGGTTGTGTTATTTGCTATTCAGGTGAAAACTGAGATTTGGATCGATTTGCATTTTTGTATCACCTGCTTTCATATATAGTACTTTGGTAGTTATGGAAAATATCCACAGTTACGTAAAGTTTCCCCCTAAAAAAGATGTTGAGGAAGGACTGTATTTCACACATTCTGTTTCCCTAACCCTATGTCTTGGTTACTTTTTTCTTGTTACTGTGACAAAATACCCAACACCCAAAATGAAGGAAGGAAAGGTTTATTTAGTTTACAGTTTGTGCAGGTTTCAGTCCATACTTGGCTGGTTCTGAGGCAGAGTGGCCCATGGCAGAGGGCAACAGTTCGTGGTGGCAGTACACAGCAAAGACAGCAAGAGCAAAAAGGAGAAATGGCAGCCAGCAGCCTCCTTCTCTCCCTTCATATACAAACTATTCGTCCTATGGCAGGTACAGCTCTCACACCCACAATCCCAGCAAACTATCTGCCCTAGGGCGGGTATAGCTGTCACACCCATAATCCCAGCATTGGATCATGGATCAGTCATAAACTCTAAAAGTCACCCATAACTGCGTGAGGATTTGGGGGGACATGCAGACACAAATCATAACACCCTATTACGTAAGACTCATGGTATATATCAAGTAATTACAAATATGCATAGAGTAAGTGGGGGATTTTCAGAAAGACTTATAAGCTATTATTGTTCCAGATTGTCAGTACATTGCATGAAGTAAAATATAAAACAATAGCCACCATTTATTGGGAAATTACTACATAGTAACCACTTTATGTCATGTTGCCTTACAAGACCCTCATAAGTATCATCAGTCCCATTTTAGAGATGAGGAAACAGGCTCGGAGTTTGTGACTATGTCATGAGCACAGAACACAGGTCTGTGAGACTAATTTTTGCTCCTAACCATAACAGCACATGAACAGAAAATTTTAAATCATGAGGAAAAATACCTAGACATTCGAAAATACAAATAGCTACCACGTATTGAGCAGCCATTACCTTTGTGAGAGGCAATACCAAGATCATCAGCACGTGATCCCTTTGCTGTATAGCAGCCTGTGAGACAGGCAAACAATAATTATGGCATGTTGGGAACACTGGCATTTTGGGGAAACCGTTAGGGCAAGCCAACCTGTGGTCATCAGAGTGATGCATGGTGACCCATAAAGTAAGCAATTTCCTGTTTTGTTTTTTTTAAAGTTTTGGAGGTTATATGTCAGAAGAGTCCTTGAAGAATCACCTATTAGATCTCTTTCATGTTAAGCGACGCAGGAATATGAGAGGTTGTTTTCAGACCATCCAGTCCTGACAGGTGGTTGTAGCCGCGCTCTCTGCCCTGCAGGACGGTTCCTTCCTACTCACTGAGGTGCTGCTTTCTCCGTGTCACCCCCTCCTGCAGCCACCTTGAGTAGCTTCCCCTTGCCCGATGTAAACCCTACAGCTCTGAGTTGAGAGACCCTGAATGATCTGGCCTTACTTCCTGCCCTGCAGCCCGCCCCTCTGGCTGGGCCCTGAATAGGTTACCCCAGTTCCCCTTCCTGGATGCCTTCTAAAACTTGCTCCTTGTCCAAACTCGGCCAAACTGCCCTTTCTGTTCTTTAGCAGAGCAAGAACCGAGTCTGAAGACCTGCATTCTAGGTAGTCCGAGGTTGCCTTTTACTGACTCAGTGATACAGTTGTAAGCATGTTTCTCTTCTCTGAGTTTTAATTAATACAATATATCTGCATAATTTCAGTAAATCTGTTCTACAAATTTCTTGATCCCTGAGGATCACAGGAAAGTTCTGAAAATTAAAGAATACAGGACTGTAAACTGTAAGACTTTATTGTTACTCGAGCAGAAGTCATGTCCTCTGGCTTTCCTCACACTTTCTACAGGCAGTAACTTTTCACATCTGTCTTAGAGCTCATCTAAATTACATGCTCTTTGAGGACAGAATACTTTTTGTGTATGCCCTACTCCGTGCTTTGTATGTACATATTTTTGACTGATTTGATTCTTTGTCTTCTTTCTTATGTTTAATCTCGCTTTCTTAATCTGTTCTAATTGGACTTAATTTTCAACTTTCTCTTTCTTTTTTGCTCATCCTTAACCCCAATCAAGTTTTGCACTTCCCCAGACAAAGAAATAAAACCAAGATTGATACTGAGTTTTATGGGAGTACCTTGTGGCTCACCGATTTTAATTTCATTTTTTTGTAATATTAAAGGACAATGTAGAGCCGGGGATATAGCTCAGCAGCACAAGCATCTGCCTGGCAAGTGCAAGGTCCTGAGTTCGATTCCCAGTGCAAAAAAAGGACAATGCCTGTACCTGCCTTCCATTTTCCTACCTTTCGTAGTCAGAAGAGACTTCAGCTTTCTCTATACTTGTTAAAAGATAACTTTTTTTTTTAAAGACTGAGAGTCTAACCCAGGGATGCCTTACTCCACTGAACTATATCCTCAGCCTTTTTAATTTTTTGAGACAAGTTCTCTTTAAATTACCCAGGCAGGGCTCAAACTTCCAATTCTAGCATTGATCAATCCTATTGCAAGAGTGGTGGCTCTCAACGTTGGCTGCATGCTGGAGTCACCTGGGGCACTTACTCCCAGTTCCCCATGCTTTGCTCCATGTTCCTTAACTCGTTCTCCAAGGGTGGGATCCACAGCAAGAAGCCTGCTGGGCTATCGTGCTTCTCACCCCTCCCATACCCAGGGAGGAGGAAGGAGAGCCAATACTGCACCCTGGAAAGTAGTTCCTCGCCTGTGTCTCCCAGCCATAAAAACTCTAGAAACCGTGTTTTAGTATTTTTCATCCAAGCCAATAAAGAAATGTTTTTTAACATATTAATAATGAATGAGCCAGGTGTGGTGGCACCCACCTGTAATCCCAGCGCTCGGGAGGCTGAGGCAAGAGGATCTTCGCTAGTTTGAGACCAACCTGGGCTACAAAGTGAGCTCAAGTTCAGCCTGAACTGCATAGCCAGACCCTGTCTCGAAAAGACAAAAAGAAAAAAAAAAATTGAGTGAAGGCCAGGGAATATAGCTCAGCAGCACAGCATCTGCCTGGCAGGCGAGGTCCTGAGTTCAATTCCCAGTACCAAATCATCATCATCATCGTCATAATAATAATAAATGAATTTTAAAGTGGCTCAGCTCCTGGCCCTAAAACTCACTGCTCTATGACCTGGATAATATACTTAATAAATAAATGAACTACTATCCAGCAGGGACTCAGTGTCCCGAGATGCTAAAGTCTACCCACAGGGCAACGTGGTCTCCATAGTAAACCTAGTCATGCTCCTTCGTATTTCTAGGTAAGTCTCATCATTCAAAATTAGAAACAAATCTGTACTTTAAATTTTTATTTACTATATTACAACCTATACGATTTTCTGAAATTTTAGTGGCAGTTTATGGAGATTTGGTGCCTAACACAGAGCCCTTGGAATCTTGCAGAGTTTTGCACGTAGCAGGTATTCAGTAAATGTTCATTAAACGTTATGAGTTACCTGCATTCCATGGCCTGTGTTGGAAATGTAATTACCATTTATAAAGCATTATTCCTCTAAAAGTGTATTCCAAGCTCAAGAAACATGAATATCATCCTTCATAGACTAAAATGTCAGGCACTGGAATTCCTTTCTGCCTGGCCTCTCCTTCCTATCAGATACAGACTCCTCTGGGCACGGTATACGTCACCATGAAGACCTGCCGCACGCGTGGTCGCCGCCAGCTCCTCTCTCCGTCCTTGCCGCGTAACAGCACCTTAGTGCACTGAAAAGTACCTTCGGTCTACCCGTACCGGTGTCCCAGCTCACTTAACCCCTCCCAGGACACTGCACGCTACACTGAGTTTCACATTTCCTGTCCTCTTTCTCAAACCGTAGACTGCATTTCAGTGAGTCATTGCTCTCAGATCAACCATTATTTGAAAGAAGTCCTTATTTATTTCCAAGTAAGCTGGCTCTGTAAATAATTGAAAAGATAAGGGGAACAGAGAAGGCATTCTTTACCCCTGAATAAGCAAGTCATGTACTATTTGTTAAAGGGTTCTAGAGGGAGTTATTTAATATTTCTTGAAACAGGCTTCCAAGTATCTTTTACCAGGATGCTTTTTAGAAAATTGGAGTGGGATATGGTGGTGCCTGCCTGTAATTGCAGCACTGGGGAGACTGATGCAGGAGGGTCGTTGCAAGTTCGAGACCATCCTTGGCTACAAAGTGAGCTCAAGGCCAGCCTGAACTGCATAGTGAGACCCTGACTCAAAAAGAAAAAGAAAATTGGGATCACTTCAGCCCTACAGGGGTGCTTGGGACAGCATCTTTCTTAAGCCCAGGAGCTTTATAAGGACCCCACACTTTATTTATCACTTTTTTGTTTTTTGGCAGTACTGGGGATCGAACTCAGGACCCTGCGCTTGCTAGGCAGACGCTTATTCCACTGAGCTATATCCCCAGCCCCCAGGACCCCACACTTTAGAGGGCCCAGCTCTGCATACGCAGGTGCTCAGTGAATATACTGAGTGTCATCTATAGGAGAAAAGGTGGATTTCTAATAACTAGACACTGCAATGAAACGCATTCATTCATTCCTATTTATGAGCATAGCTCTTTTGAAAATAAAGGAAAACTCCATAGTTACACATGAAGAATGAAACTTGAACTTGAGTGACTTAATAACCTGCATCAGAAAGTTATAAAAGACATCACATGGTTTCATTTCAGTCAGGGAAGGAAAAATAGAAGTGCACACTTAGGGCTAACAGAAGCTAAGCACACTGCAGCACCCACTGGATCTCTAATAAAGTTTACTGCAGGCGGAGCGTCCTGGTCTTGCCTCTGTCCCCTTCCTGCTGGGACGGTGAATCAGCTCCTGTTCTTCTAAGATGACATTAACAGAAACCGTATTTATGTTTATGTTCTAGTTTCCTAAATGTCTTGAGAAAAATAAGCCACTGTTCTACCCAAGACCACCCAAGACCTTTGCTCCTAACACTTCTTTAAATTCATGGGATGCTATTAAGTCTGCAAAGGAAGCCAACATACAAAGAAGTCTTGAAAGGTCTCAGTGGGTCACTTCATACAATCACAGTTTTACAGGTACGTGTTCACATTCATACAAGGAACGGTGACAGTACAACCGGAATGTGCAGCAAAGGACAGATGGTGTCACGAGCTTTCATCAGCTAGTGTGTTTCCCTGTGCCCCAGTCTAAGTACGTTTCTCTTAAATGGGCAGCTAGGAGGCAGAGTTCATTCTCACTATGCTGTTTTCCTGTAAAGGGTAATTTGATTATTCTTCATTTATTCTACCAAAATAATAAGACCGTTTGCATTAAGGTTTGGGATCCATGAACCCTCTTGAACTGGATGACTACCATGAAAAGGAAGTAGCAGCCCTAACAGGACAGACAGAGTTTGACCCACTGCCTGTGAGTAATTGCGTTACCTCTCAGGTACCATGTGAGGAATATCCAAGGGTTGAACTGCTTGCTTTGCCCACTTTTTGTTTGTCGTGCATACTGCAGGCCACGCTAGCAAAAAGAAAATCTGTCTCAGTTTAGCAGCTTGATTCTGAATCCATCTTCACTGTTTTAAAGTTTCTTCTTCACACTGTAGTTTTTCAAACAGATTTTCTATTGTGCTACTATTGCTAAAGTAACTTCCAAAGAAACTGGTTTACAAAATAATAGAGTTTAACAGCAGGGTGTGATGGCACACGCTTGTAATCCCAGCACTTGGGAGGCTGAGGCAGGAGGATTGCCATGAGTTTGAGGCCAGTCTAGGCTACATAGTGAGTTCAAGGCCAACCTGAATTAGATCGAGACCCTGCTTAAAAAAAAAAAACCTAATTAAAAAAACAGCTCAAATCTGAGCAATTTATGTGATGACAACAATTTGCAGTAAAACAATCATTGGTGAATTCTTTCTGGTGAAACTATGTATTGTCTAATGTTCTTTTAAATTATTATTTTCTTATTCCCTTTAATGATTTGATCAATCTTCTTTCTTTATTTTAGTACTGGGAATCAAACTCAGGACCTTGCACTTGCCAGGCAGGCACTTGTGCCACTGAGCTATATCCCCAGCCCCAATCTTCTATTCTTACCTCTGGTAATCTGAGCAACTTTGTTGAAGACAACAATATGTAATATAACAACCACTGTTAATCTCCATCATTTGGTTTGAAATCCCATATCATTTTTTATGTTAATTTTGTGTGTGTGTGTGTGTGTGGTACCAGGGATTGAACTCAGGACCTTGTGCTTGCCAGGCAGGCACTTATTCCACTTAGCTATATCCCCAGCCCCCTCCCATATCATTTTTAATGTCTTTGCTTTGTTGTTGTTTTTTTTATATTGTGCTATTGTTTTTCCTTTTGTGCTATTTGCTTTAAAAAAAAAAACAGCTGAGCTGGGCGTGGTGGCGCACCCCTGTAATCCCAGCACTCAGGAGGCTGAGGCAGGAGGATCATTGCAAGTTTAACCTGTACTACAAAGTGAGCTCAAGGCCAGTGTGAACTGCACAGTGAGACCCTGTCTCAAAAAAGACCAAAAATAAATAAATAAATGAGAAAAAAGAGCTTAACTAGTAATTTAATGAGATTCTTAATAAATTCTGGATCTTCGCACATTTATATATCTTATACATTATCGTTACTGTTGAAGAAACAAAGTCTTCTGCCTGACATTCACCATAATTGAGAGCTGAATTATAATCAAAATCCAATAAATTATTTGCCTACATCAGTAGAGATTTCTTAACTAATTATGTGAAATGTCCTGGAAAAAATGATCAGTCTCTTTCATGACAGAAGGTATAACCTGTTCACTTAACTATGAAAATTAAATGAAATGACCTAATAGTTTGCATATACATTATTTATCCAAGGCCTAAATTTTCTCCTCTACAACTATAGAGGATATCAAAAGATGTAAGTCATGAAGAGACACATAAAAGACAACTATAAACTTATTTCAACATGGACTCCTTTTAGACTGAGCTGAACACAATGATTTTACATTAGCCTCAGCATTTCCCACGGTGTGATATAAACTCATGATACCAGAAATGCGCCCATGGACTGTGCGGTATCCTTCACTGAAGGGTGGTTGTGAGTTTTCGCTTGCAGTGGGCGCTCTCTGTTGCTAGAGATTATACACTCTGACCCTGTTGGACGTGCTCAGCAGCTGTCCAGATGCCACCTGAGCCTGTAGTCCAGCCCTGCAGTAAGCAGCTGTATCATTTTTACAAGGAGATGCTTGTAAAGTGTGACAAACACCAAATTATTACCCAAGCAAATTGACACATTTATTAATAACAAGATAAAATATACCTAACAGTCATTGGAAGTTTAAAAGTTTCAGTGAATCTTACTGGTTTATGACTAAAACACAAACAACAAACTCTGGGAAAAACTTTCAATGGTGATAAAAATAGGTATGAAATTTTTTGTATACAATAAAATAAAGGTAATAAAAACTACTCCTCGTTACTATTAAGTGATATGATATTCTGACTTTGAAAACTGTTAAATGATACGACCAATTTTTTTAATGATAAATTTAACAAAGCATGTCAGAGAGCTTGAGTTTTTCTTTTCTTTGCAGTATATTTACCCCAACTTGATTAACTGGGAGTTACAACATTTTGTGAGTGAGTCAGTATAGAAATTACCCCCACTTTTAACAGATTAGATTCCCAAAGGATGATCCTGAATTCACTTTTTTTTTTTTTTTTGAGACAGGGTCTCGCTATGCAGTTCAGGCTGGCCTTGAGCTCACTTTGTAGCCAAGACCAGCCTCGTACTTGCAATGATCCTCCTGCCTCAGCCTCCTGCGTGTTGGGATTACAGGTGTGCACTACCATGCCTGGCCCAAACCAGTGCTTCTTGATGCAAAGAATGTCACTGGTCTTAACAGCACCTGGGATGCTGTTTAAAATGCAGACTGTGGAACTGAGGGAATGGTGCAGTACGTGCTTCACATACACAGGGCTCAGGAGTTAATCCGCAGCACTAAAAAGAAAAGAAAATACAGATTTCTGAGCCTCCGTGCAGACCTTCTTAATCACTCTTAGAAAGTCAAGCTTCAGAATGTCACTGTCTTTCTCTTTCAGCTTTACAGAGGGTTCTAATTCAGCCAATGTTTAAGAACCTTTGCCTTGGCCTAATAAAGAAGTTTTGGCTGAGACTTAAATTTAACTGCCCACCACTGCTAATTACCTCTGTTGGTGATGGTTAGATACTTCATTCCACTAATTCTTTTTATATGTTTGTAATTTTGAAAGCAAAGAATTCTCATATAAGAGTTTAAGGTTAGGCATTGGGGTGCACACCTATAATCCCAGCACTTGAGGCTGAGGCAGGAGGATCACTTCAAGTTCGAGGCCAGCCTAGTCTACAAAGTGAGTTCAAGGCCAGCCTGCACTGCATAGTGAAACCCTGTCTCAAAAAAAAAAACAAACAAAAAATAGAAGAGCTTATTACCAAATAAAAAACATGGCTTTTCTATATTATCTAAAGCCAATAAAAAATAAAAATTTGTGTTTTGGGGCACAAATTTCCTTGTCTTTAAATAAGTATCAAACAGTTTTGCAATATGCATTCCTATACCCATCTTATTTTTACTCCGTGAAAATAGGTGTAACTGTTTGTGACAATATCCTTATAATGTCCCACTTATTAATCAGTTCATTTTCTCTTTTTTATTACATTACTACAGCAAGAAAAGTTCCATTCTGTCTTTAAACCTTCCAGACCCTTGGAAGGGAGAATTGCCCGACTTAATCAGAACCGACGCCCTCTGGAGGCTGCTGTCCAGCAAAGGCCGGCTTCCTGTCCAGATTGTACTCCTAGAGTTTTGTGTACTTTTCATACCTTTGTACCTGGTTCTACAGAAATGCTGGCGCTAAGCAATAACATACCATCTAGTGTGACTCATAGAAACCGGGATATCGAAGAGAAGATTAAGGCAGAACAAAGCTTGCTGGCGGCCTATACACTCCCATCTTATAACTCTGCAAAAGATCTCACCAGCATATATGATACAAAACCATTTCCAAAAATCACAGATACACAAAAGACAGAAGATTTGTATTGGAGGCAGCTGTCATTAAAACCCCCGCTGACACCTTACTGTAAATCAAATGATTACATTAACTATGAACATATTAAGTCTACTTTACATGATCCATATACTGCATGTACAAACCCTATTAGTCTTAGTAAGCGCAGTATTTTGCAAAATACACCAGACATGGATGCTTGCAGTTTAGAACATCTTTTAAATGCACCAGAAGAGCAGCTGGGTGTGAACATAGGAAGCAGTGAAGAAGCAAGACCGTTCTGGCATCGGAGTCCTGGATCTGCAGCCACACCTTACAGCAACCTGTTGGATCTTAAGAATTCTTTTTCAAAAACTGGTGCACAAAAACGTTTTCACAGTTCAATTCTAGAAGATCATAAAGACCTCAGAGATAAAATAAATTCAGGGAGGAAACACCAATTCTACGGCCATAATTCCCATTACTTCTATAATTGAGATATTCCTTCTCTTCAAAACCCAGCCTCTTATGAGAGGAAAAAAAAATACAGCAATTTCCTTCATTTTGCTGGGTACTATTCCTAGATTAAGCCATAAAGACCCTGCTAATGAGGTTTATGTTTTTAGGAATTTAAGTTAGTATCTGATCATAGACCCCCAAAAAGTGATGTTCTGACTTCTTGAACAGTTGAACAATTTGTCAATAAATACGAGAACCAGAAAATTTTGGTCTATTCTCATTTTCTTTTTTTCTTTTTTTTTGGTCTTTTTGAGACAGGGTGTCACTCTGCAGTTCAGGCTGGCCTTGAACTCACTTTGTAGCCCAGGCTGGCCTCAAACTTGTAATGATCTTCCTGCCTCAGCCTCTTGAGTGCTGAGCTTACAGGCATGGGCCACTATGCCTGGCTCAAAAATTATGGAAAAAAATATATAACAGTTTATATCATTACCATTTTATAAAAAATGAAAATTTTCCCAAAATGCTCAAGAATTCATAAGTGAGTCTACAATCTATAGTTTTTACTAAAGTACACGGGCGCCAGGTGTGGTGGCGCATACCTGTAATCTCAGCACTTAGGAGGCTGAGGCAGGAGGGTCCTTGTGAGTTTGAGGCCAGCCTGGGCTAGCAAGTGTGCTCAAGGCCAGCCTGAACTGCATAGCGAGACCCTGTCTCAAAAAAGAGACAAAGAAAACTGTCTATTGACATAAATGTTTGCACAAAATAACATCACTAGGAAATACAAAACTCCATCCCAGCACTTGAGTGGCTGAGGCAGGAGGATTGTTTTGAGTTCGAGGCCAGCCTGGGCTACAAAGTGAGCTCAAGGCCAGCCTGAACTGTAGAGTGACACCCTGTCTCAAAAAGACAAGAGAAAATATAAAACTCTAATCCCCAACTAACTGAAGATGGACATCTCTACAAACTATTACGTGATAAGTGTGTAGACCTTGCTCATGTATGCCAGCAAGTAGACAAGTCAGTGGAAGGGATGAAATTCAAAACTGTATGTGCATGTTACAGATTAGAAATGTTTCCTTCCCTTTAATCTTCGGATGGAGAAACATTTTAAGCAGGTGAAATTGTTTTATTGTGAAGATCTAACAATGGCTTTAGTTAGCTACTAGTGACTTCTAAGTGTAGTAGGAAAGGAAGGCTTGACGTTAGTTATTTCTAGAGCCCAGCGTCACCATTTCTGGAAAGTGTTCACCAAGAATTTAGTTAGCCCTCATCTGCAAGTCAATGCATTTGATGTACCAAAAGGTACTTTTTTTTTTCTTGGTACCAGGAATCAAACTCAGGACCTTGTGCTTGCCAGGCAGGTGCTTGTGTCGCTGAGCTCTATCCCCAGCCCCTTGCAGTTTTAAACATAGTTCCATCGTGTATAGATGTCCTTATTTCAGTTTTTTTCACCGCCAACATGTCATTTGGCTACATCTTCCTTCAAACTATTCTGAGCTAAAATTTGTTTCCAAGCTCCATCTATATAATACTAGTCTGGTATTATGGGAGTCAAATACGTATACAGTGAAATACTGAAGAAAACCAGAGGTGACAGTCAGTCACATGACTTAACCCCACATGGTTCTCCATAGCTTTTAATTTATAATGCAGGGCTAAGGGTGTAGCTCAGTAGTAGGGCCCCTACCTAGCACACATGAAGCCCTGGCTTCCACCCCCGTGACCGCAAAAAAAGTGTAGTGTAATTGGAGATGTCCAAGGTGGGGGGAAGGTACTGTACAAATTTTTCAGTGAATTTGATCCTTTTATTATAGAACATATCATTAAACCTGGATGCCAAAGAGCCAACCAGAAGATGCACCTCTGCAGCATAGGAACTTGGAGCTTTGGTTGCCTCTTTCCCTTAGGTCGCAGGGGTATAGAGCTGGCGTTCTAACTGACTGGAGGCGGCCCCACCTTCTCTTCAGTGGCCCAGCCGCTGTCTGAGCCCTCCAGGTCTCTGAGGAAGTCAGTCCTATGCCTGACTGCCGATTGTCAGTGCCAATTGTCAGTGTCAATGGACCTGGCCGATTTGGTGACAGAATATGGTAAGTCCCTCCACTCCAGGTATGCTCACCAAAAACCAAGGTTGAAAAATCTTCATAGAGACTTCTAGGTTAAGGTAAATTAAATCCATGCGTATAGAGCCGGGCGTGATGGCACACACCTGTAATCCCAGCACTCGGGAGGCGGAGGCAGGAGGATCACTGAGTCTGAGACCAGCCCGGGCTACAAAGTGAGCTCAAGGCCAGCCTGAACTGCAGAGCAGGACCCTGCCTCAAAAAGACAACAACAACAACAAAAAATCCATGCATCTCATTCATTTACTGTTTTAAAAATCTCACACATTAAAAGTATAGTGAAGTTAATTGTTACTGTTCTTAATGGTTGTATTTTGTTTTATCCTATGCACAAAGGAATAAATCAGGTAGTGTCAGGATGGGGTTGGTTATGTACTAAAACATCAGGGATGTTTTGGAAAGAAGACAGCTGAAAGATTCTAACTGGCTGAACACACTGAAATGCTAAAATGGCAGTGAAGGAAAGAGCCTGCCTTACACAGTGGAGCCCCCCAAGACTGGAGAACTCAGGGCCCGCAGCCTGTGAGTGACAGTAGGGCCCGGCTGGAGTTTGCTGGTGCATAAGGCAAGCGAGTAAATGCACAGACATTCTCGGCTGCCTGGCCCTGCCTCGCCACTGCATTCCTCATCTCCACTCCAAGATGCTGGACACTTGCCCTTCCTGGCCCTGACGGAAGTCCAGACGGTTATATTCTGAAGAAAGATAAAACAGGATTTCAGGCATGAAGAATACCAGGCACAACACCATGGGGTGGTGGTGCACACCTATAATCCCAGCACTTGCGAGGCTGAGGCAGGAGGATCATTGCCTGGGCTACAAAGTGAGCTCAAGGCCAGTCTGAACTGCATGGCAAGACCCTGTTTCAAAAAGACAAAAAACAAAACAAAACAAAAAAACCAATACTAGGCACAGCTGAGGACGAAGTACTGTTCTGAAAATGAGAAATAAGTGATCATGCCAATCAGGAACTTTAATTTTTTTTTTTTTTTTTGCGGTACAGGGGGATCGAACTCAGGACCCTGCGCTTGCTAGGCAAGCGCTTATTCCACTGAGCTATATCCCCAGCCCTTTAATTGCGTATTAAGTAGATGCACAAAAGATTTCCTGGTGGGGCAGGGAGGTAAGTGGCTATTTACAGAGATTATAGATAGCTAAATTAGGTACAAATGTTATAGGCAGTCAGACGGGCTGGGCCCTGGAGAAGTCAATGCAGAAGACACTGTGGCTGGAGGCGCTTTCACAGAAGTCCAGGATTCAAGAAAAACACTCACATACTTCCCTGAGGGAGGAACGGCAGTGACTGATATTCTAAGTAGGAATCAATCCCTTGGGGGTGGAGGGCCAAACCCTCTTCAACCATCTCTTCCAGGAAAGCCTTTGTTTCCCAGTGCTCTTGCTGCGTGGCTTGTTTCCCTGTTTGCTCCCCATTTAATCAATATTACCTAAGCAACTGTGCTTGTAATTTCATTGGTTCATCATAGTGTTGTACCACCTCATACCCACCTTGTGATTTCCCATCGGATCAATATTACCTAAGTGACTTACTTGTAATCTTACAGATTATAGTTCAGTCCCATCGTAAACTGACCTCAGCTCATGGCTAATAAAACACCCTTGAGAAGTGGTGTTGGCAGGCAGCCCACTTTTCAGGCCCCCCTTCTGTCCTCCTTCGAAGCTTTCTTTCTCTCAATAAGTACTTCCTACTTTTTTTTTTTTTTTTTTACAGGGTTTCATTATGCAGTTCAGGCTGGCCTTGAGCTGGCTTTGTAGCCCAGGCTGGTCTCAAACTCAGTGATCCTCCTGCCTCAGCCTCCCGGGTGCTGCGATTACAGGCATGCCCCTTCATGCCTGGCCTTTTTTGGTCTTTTTGAGATAGAGTATCGCTATGCAGTTCAGGCTGGCTTTGAGCTCACTTTGTAGCCCAGGATGGACTCAAACTTGCAACGACCCACCTGCCTCAGCCTCCCAAGTGCTGGCATTACAGGCGTGTGCCACCACGCCCAGACTGACCAAAAATTTTAAGTTAGTAGATAGATACAAAGTGAAGTAAAAACTGCCATGCCCTATCTGCTTTTAGTTACCCACTGGACATCTGTAGGCCCAAGTGCCGCAAAAACAACTTTTAAGTTCCTGGCTGCCACAGAGGAAAACACAAATCAAGCTTTCAATGAGTAACTGACTGAGGGCCTGTAAGTTTTTTCTCTGTCCCTCTGGGCTGATCCCCAACCATTTCATTTGGCTCATCTGGTTTGTTTTTGAAGCTGTTTCGGCAATGGCACCCTATCTTTAGTGATGCACCTGGTTCCTGAGGTCAGTGAGGTCTTGGAAGGGTGAGAGGGTGAGGGGAGAACACAAGCCCTGCTTTTAATGGGTAACAGGTTCAGGGTTAAGGACCAGAAATGGGCCTGCCCTTTGTCCCCATGGTGACCTCTGGATGTCTCCATGCTCTTGTATTAGAAGATGTAACAATTTTCAAAACAGACATGAATTCTATGCAGGGTTAATGTGATTCCTGTGAAATGCCAGATGTTTTTGTATATAAAGGCAAAATTCTATGTAAGGAAACAGACCTATGATAGATGAAGATTTTGTGAAAAAAATAAAGTGGGGGAAACCAATACCTGATTTCCACGTGTATGATGCAGCCTTGTGAGAAGAATGTGTGGTATTGGTGGGAGATAAACACACAGATCCAGAAGGGGACCTACACACACACACGAGGAACATTCGCCTAGGTCTCAGTTTTACAAATGGATCATAGAATAAATTGTAAAACTATGGAACTTCTAGGAAAACAGAAAAGCTTTGGGATCTAAGTGCTACAAAATGAGTTCAAGGCCAGCTGGAACTGCATAGTGAGACCCTGTCTCAAAAAAAAAAATCCTTAAGCATGATTAATAAGAAAAACAATGCATTAAGGAAATATCCTGCAAATACCACCACAAATATATATTGTAAATCTTTCCCTTAGCCTTTTACAGAAAGAGCCAAGGGATAACTATGCACTTGAAAGTAAGACAAAGCCAGCATGGTGGCGCACACCTGTAATCCCAGCACTCGGGAGGCTGAGGCAGGGGGATCATTGCAAGTTCGAGACCAGCCTGGGCTACAAAGTGAGCTCAAGGCCAGCCTGAAACTGCATAATGAGACCCTGTCTCAAAAAGACAAAAAAAAAAAAAAAAAAGAGAAAAGTAAGACACCTGTTTCCTTCAAAAGTAGGGGACCAGGGATATAGCTCAGTGGCATAAGCACCTGCCTGGCAAGCACAAGGTCCTGAGTTTGATTCCCTGTATCCTAAAAAAAAAAAAAAAAATTTTCTCAAGCATGGGTTTTCAGCTAACACTGATCCCTTCAGACCTAGAGGACCACTGTGATCCACCAGTCACTGGAGGCTTTGGGAGTCTACCCCCATGTGCCTCTTGGGAGAGCCAGTAGGGGCACAGACTCACTGTGCTTCTTTTGCCAATTCTTGAGTGTGTGGCTAAAATAGATACACCAGAATCTCTGTTTTGGCTCCCTAAGCCATGAAGAAGGGATGTAGTGGAAGTGATCTTCTTCCTGCCTCAGCCCTGAGTTCTGGGATTAGAGGTGTGAGCTACCATGCCTGGCTAACATCCCTTTTAAATCACAGGTATGGTCTATACAAAAAAAAAAAAAAGGAATGGATTTGAGAGAATGAGTATGTACTAGTTTAATAAGATGCTGGTGTCACTTGAAACTGCTATTCCCTTTGTAGTGACAGTAACCTTCCTTTGTCTTCTGGAAGAATTTATTGAAGTTATTGCAGTATACTTCTTTTTTCTTTTTTTGAGACAGTCTTGCTATGTAGTTCAGCCTGGGCTTGAACTCACTATGTAGCCCAGGATGGCCTCAAACTTGTGGCAATTCTCCTACTTCAGGCTCCTCAGGGCCAGAATTATAGGCATGAACCACCACACGCAGCTGTGGTATACTCTTTTTCTGTCTTCTGGAAAAATTTATTGAAGTTATTGGGTTTATATTCTTCTCAAATGTTTCATAAAATTATCCTTTTGAGTCATCTGGACTTAGCATTTTCTTTGTGGAAAAGTTTAAACTATGAATCCAATTTCTTCAACATTTATAATATTATTGAAGTTTTTATTCCTATGTGTTTCAAGAAGTATTTTTTATGAAATGTTTCATTTATCTGAATTTTCTGTACAATAAAGCTTTTTTTAAAAAAAATTAACAAAATTGTATGTATTTACCATGTACAACATATTTTGAAATGTATACATTGGCAAATGGCTAAATTGGGGCAATTACAATATGTATTACTTCACATAGTTACTTTCATTTATTTCTTTTTGTCTTTTTGAGATAGGGTCTCACTGTGCAGTTCAGGCTGGCTTTGAGCTCACTTTGTAGCCCAGGCTGGTCTCAAACTTGCGATGATCCCCCTGCCTCAGCCTCCCGAGTGCTGGGATTATAGGCATGCACCACCAAACACTTGAAATCAGTCTTACCATTTTTCAAGAACACAGTAGTGTGCTATCATCAACACGTGGTACATTAGACCTCTTGAATGTGTTCATTCTAAGATTTTGTACTCTTTGATCCACACTTCCCCAGCCCTGTTTTTTTTTTTTCTTTTTTTTTTTTTGAGACAGGGTCTTGCTATGCAGTTTACACTGGCTTTGAGCTCACTTTGTAGCCCAGGCTGGTCTCAGACTCACAACGATCCTCCTGCCTCAGCCTCCCAAGTGCTGGGATTACAGGCGTGCGCCACCATGCCCAGCCTCCCCAGCCCTGTTAACACCATTCTATTTTCTACTTCTATGAATTCTTTTTTAAAATTCTACATGTAAGTGAGAATTTGTCTTTCTATTCTGATTTATTTCATTTAACATAATGTCCTTTGGGTTCATCCACATTGTTACAGATGACGGGATTTCATTAAGTGAGAATTTGTCTTTCTATTCTGATTTATTTCATTTAACATAATGTTCTTTGGGTTCATCCACATTGTTACAGATGATGGGATTTCATTGTTTTATGGCTGGATAGTATTCCATTGTGTGTACATACCATCTTCTTTTTATCTGTTCATCTGCTGATAAACACAAAGGTGATTCCGTATCTTGGCTATTGTGAACAATGCTGCAGGTATTTCTTATGTACTGGTTTCAGTGCCTTTGGATATACATCCAGTAGTCGAATCACTAAATCTTATGCAACTCTATTTTTTGTTTTGTACCAGGAATTGAACTCACGACCTTGCACCTGCCTGGCAGGCGTGATGCAGCTCTATTTGTAACTTAAGGACCCTCTGTACTGCTTCTCACACTGGCTGTGCGAATTTCTATTTCTACCAGCAGTGTGCAAAAGTTCCCCTCCTTCACATTCTTGCCATGCTTCTTGTCTTTCACCTTTTTGACAGTAGACATTCTAAGAGGTGCAAGGTGATATTTCATTGGGTTTTTAATTTGCATTTCCCTGATGATTAATGATGTTGAGCATTTTTCATGTACCTGTTGGCCATTTGCATGTCTTCCTTTTTTTGTGGTACCAGGAATTGAACTCAGGACCTTACACTTACCAGACCCTTATGCTTTGTATGTCTTCTTTTGATAAATGCTTATTAGTCTTTTTGTCCATTTTAAGATCAGATTATGTTCTTACTATTGAGTTATGTTCCTTATATATTTTGGAATAATAATATTAACCCCTTATCAGAGGTGGTATTTGCAAATATTTTCTCCCTTTATGTAGGTTGTCTTCTCTCTCTGTTGTTTCCTTTGCTGTGCAGAAGCTTTTTAGTTTTACGTCATTCTATTTGTCTATTTTTTCTTTCCTTTCCTGTTCCTTTGGGGTCAAGAATGCTTCTTTGTTACCTTTCATGTCTGTAAGATTTTTCATAATGACACTTCTTTGTTTCCTTACAAAGTTTTCAGTGCTTTTTCTTTATCTTTCTTAGCGTATGTTTACCTATTATGTCTATCCTTTTACTTTCAAATGTTCCGTATACTTCTGTCTTAGATGTATCTCCTGCACAGAGCAAATGCTTGAGTTTTTGATACAATCCATGTTGAAAATATCTGTCTTACCTAGGCATTGGTTGGAGATAAGGCTTGGGGCTGCCATGAGCCTGTTCACCAGCTTACTTTCAGCATTTTTCCACCTTCAATAAATGTACACTTAGCCAGATGTGGTGGCCCACACCTGTAATCTCAGCACTGGGGAGGCTGAGGCAGGAAGATTGTTGTGAGTTCAAGGCCAGCCTGGGCTACAAAGTGAGCTCAAGGCCAGCCTGAGCTGCATATCAAGACCCTATCTCAAAAAGACAAAAAAAAAAAAAAAACCAACACAAATAAATATATATTTTGTGCAGCTGGTGACTAAGCTTAAGCTATTATGCCTCAGAGAATCCCACCAAGTTCTGACCAAAAAGTTCTAGCTACAAGCCATTCTAATGAAAAGGGGACCAAGAACTAAGATGTGCTATGTACATGTACCAACTCAGGATGACTGCAGTCACTTGTAGGACGAACATGGAACATGCTCTACTACTAACACACCCTTGTCAATGGCTCACTTACCCCACATCCCCGGAGGAAGCCCAAGGAGGAAGTCACTGCCCATAACAGCACCTCGGGGGGCTCAGGGCAGACTGCATCCTCTGTCCTTTGCCTGCTGCTAAAGCAGAGTCACTCCTTCATCTGTCCTTCTGGACTTCACTCCCAGCTTCACAAAGTCTTTTACTGCCCATCTAACCAGACCCTCCTCCTGCACCCAAGTAAACACATCTGATTAAATGCACTATCGTAGGCATGCACTTCCTGGTGCCCCAAAACAATTGTAAGAGTAACATCAAAGCTTGCCGACCACAGGTTGCCATAATACATATAACAAAAAAGTGTGAAATATTGTTTGAGGATTGCAGTGTGACCTATGACACTAACATGTTGGAAAAATGGCATTTTTAGACCTGCTCCATTCAAGGTTGCCAGAAATCAGCAATCGATACAAAACACAGTGTGTGCAGAGAAAAAAAGCAAAGCACAATAAAATGAGGTGTGCCTGTACATGTATGAGGGCAGATTTATTCAAAAGGAATTGGCTCGTGTGATTACTAACGCTGACAAAGTCCATGATAGTTCTCCATAAGTTGAAGAAACAGAGAAGTGGGGAGCACGGCTGAATCCAACAAGACTAAAGACCTCAAAACCAAGGATGCCAATGGTGTAACTCTCAGCTTGAGGCCAAAGACCTAAAATTCAAGGGGGCCATTGGTACAAGGCCCCAGAATCCAAAAGCCAGAGAACCTGCAGTCCTAATGTGCCACAGCAGAAAAGGATGCTCTAGCTCCTGGAGCAAGACAAAGCACAAATCTACCTCTTTGTTCTACCTGTGTCTTCAACCAGTTAAACGGTGTGCCTGCTCAACGATGGTAGATCTTCCTTAGCCCATTGACTCAAATGCCAGCAGCTTAGAAACACCTCAGTGACATATCCAGAAATAATACTTTACCAGCTAAGTAATGATCCCGTTAAGCTGACACCTAAAGTTAACTATCTCAATGACTGTCAAGTTTCAGACTTGCAAGGTGAAAGTTTTAGTGAAAGATGGTGGTGGGTTTTATAATAATATGAATATACTCAAATGCCACTAAAAAAAATTTACATGTAAAAATAGTTAAGATAGCAAATTTTGCTAAGTGTATTTTATCACAAGTGAAAGTGGAAAAATTAATCTACAATCCAATCCAATCACCAGGCATGGTGGTGCACATCTGTAATCCCAGCTCTGGGGAGGCTGAGGCATGAGGATTGTTGTGAGTTTGAGACCAGCCTTGGCTACAAAGTGAGCTCAAGGCCAGGCTGAACTGCATAGACAGAACCTGTCTCCAAAAGACAAAAAACAGAAAAATAAAATAAAAGGGCATCCATCCTGTCATTCAAAGAAAAAATGGAAAAACCATTAACTTTATAAAACTTTTCATCTTTTCAGGCACTACCAAGCCCTAAAGGAGAAGATGGAGCCGGATAAGATTAGCAGATACAATACGAATAGGAAACAAAGCAATTTGCGGAATGTTGTGTTTTTTGTTGTCTTTTTGAGACAGGGTCTCACTATGCAGTTCAGGCTGACCTTCAGCTCTCTTTGTAGCCCAGATTGGTCACAAACTCGCAATGATCCTCCTGCCTCAGCCTCTTAAGTGCTGGGATTACAGGTGTGCGCCAGCACGCCTGGCTGCAGAATGTTATTTTC
This sequence comes from Dinomys branickii, assembly GCA_004027595.1. Lineage (NCBI taxonomy): Eukaryota > Metazoa > Chordata > Mammalia > Rodentia > Dinomyidae > Dinomys > Dinomys branickii. Next base: position 4,546 of record PVLD010013007.1, on the reverse strand, counting down.
ACAACTGATTCTCTCAAAAATCTTGAGTAAATGGTAAGCACTATGCATCTCTATAGAAAATAGATATTATAGATATTATATTTTGAAAATAATGTTTAGATGTTAGAATTTACTGTATCTGCTTTACTATAGGTTCAATGTGTAGTGTTTTTTATTCTTTCTCATCTATTTTAATAACACGACTTTGCACCCACAATTTTCTCAATTATAAAAGTATTAAGAGCTTTCTGTTTTCTATTCTCTTACCAATGGGAACAAATTTATATTTATTTTTTAAACCAACTTTGTGATTTTAATGAGCAACAGCTTTACAATTGTAGGTCTCACTGTGCAATGGGGGATGAAGCATGTAAAAAGCAGGTAGCAGACTTCAGGAAACATTAATCAGCACTATCTCATGCGTTTTCAATGTGTGAGCACAGAACTATGAAACCTTTTAATGACAATAAAGTTACAATCACCTCATTGGGAACAATTTAAAATGATCCCTACCCATTCCCCTGGCCAATTGATTTACTGGCATATCTACACGATCTGCAGCGCCAGTGTCTCAAAGTTTTGTCATTAGTCACTGTATTTATGAACAAATAGTAACTTCGGATACCGAAATTTTGATAGAACCCACCTACGGACTACATTTTCCTTGGGGGAGTATGGATGGCAGTATCAGGACTTGGCTTTTGCAGGACATGCTGAATTTTCAAGGTTTTTCTAAGATGTCTTTAAAAAACTGGGATAGTTTGCCAAAGAAGCTCAACAGTCACAAAAGTTCTTGTGTAAGAGTTGCAATTTCTGCTCAATTTTTACAGGAAGACTAGCAGTAGTGTGGTATCAAACAAGGGCAAACTGAAGTCAGATACTTTGAAAATAATAAAAATACAGTCAGTCCATATCTCTGGGTGCTGCATCTAGGATTCAACCAACTACCAATTGGGTGCTATGCAGTCAGGCAGCTAAACTAAACATGTTTGGACTTTTTAATTATTTTCCAAGCGATACAACTATTTACACAGTGTTTACATTGTATTAGATATTAATCAACCTAGAAATTAATCATGTGCTTACATGCAACTACTAAGCCTGTGCAACTGAGCTATATCCCTAGCCCTGTTGAGCCATTTTATATGAGAGGCTTGATCATCCAGGAATTTCGGTATGGAGGACGGGGAGATGTTCTGGAGCCATTCCCCTCCGGCTAACCAGGAACAACTGTACTCGCCCAGTACCACGATGGATGGTCCGCAGAAGACACCTAGGATCAGATCAGTCCTTTGGAAGGGATCTAAGGCCAACTAGGTTAACCTTCTAATACCTACTGCTTAAGTGGGGGGTAGGAGAAAGGATGACAGAATGTGCGCAGGAAGAACCCTCACTAATTTACTCGAGATACGTAAAAAAGTTCCCAGCACACATGCACTTTATAAACACTTCACTGAACGAATAGTTAGAGAAATAGAAAGGAAGGAAAATTAGGAACGCGAGGCTGAACCTGAGGCGCAAAGGTGTCAGGACGAAAACTCTCAGCGACGGGAGGGAGCATGTGAGGACGGAGAGCTCGAAGTACAACGTGCGGCCGTGGTAATACAATCTGCATTTTAATATGACCAAAAAGGATGAAAATTCTCAAATTTCCAAAGACTACCTAATCATCGAAAGCCATTTCGTCCTAAATGCTCGCCTGCACACCCTCCCTGTTCTTTCTGCTCGCATATGAGCACGAGGGGGAGAAGGGACCCTAGCAGAAGGGGCAGAAGAGGTAAGGGTCCAGAGCGACAGTCTCGTCCGCAGTAACTGCAGCACCTTTCCCAGCTTGGGGACGTTCCTCAAGGGGCGAGCTGGAAGCAGCTGACTTGAAGAAACATAATGAAAACCAAACACGAATACGGTTACTGGGCGAGGGATGTAGCTCAGCGGTACGGCGTCTACCAAGCAAGCCGAGGACCTGAGTTCGACTCCCAGTACAAAAAAACAAAAACAAAAAAAACACCAAAATTTTGGGGGCCAGGGACATAGTGCAATGGCACAGCGCCTGCCTGACAAGCGTAAGGTCCTGAGTTCGATTCCCGACACCAAAAAAAAAAAAAAAAACCGGTTACGAGCTCCGGCCCAATCCTGTGGGCGGCCGGATTCTCGCGCTCCCACAGGGCTGTAGTCGCCGCCAGTGGAGGAGGGACGAACGAGCCTGGGAAAAGGTCGCAAATCACGGGACGGAGCCAGGAGACTTCCAGCTAAGTCAAAGTTGAGGCGACCCCGTTGGGCGGCGACCGGACGATGCCCTCAACGCTCATTACAACACCGGGCCCAAAGGCCAGTTTTAGCAGGAAGAAGTCCTCCTTCTCTCAGAAGCCTCCGCCCCACCGCCACTCCCGCCAGCGCACGGACGCCATAGGCTGACGTCATACCCCCCGCCTCACTCCCTGCGACAATCCAGACGTCGTAAATTCACGGCCTGTCGTAAGGGCCGGGCAGGAGACGCCTTGAGAGAAAGGGCACCACAGCGGTGCAGCCTACTTTGCTGGTTAGCATGCGCGCGCAACTCTCTGGCGCGGGACCAGGATGCCGGAGCCAATGAAGCGCACTGGCTGGGCCGCACCTCGGGCCACGTGAGGGCAGAGCGAGTGTGGTTGCACCAACACCGGTACTTAGCGCGGACCAGCGTGTCCTTGGGCTAGAGAGCGGGACCTCTGGCTTCTGAAGTGGAACCCCTCTTGCGGTAGCGAGGGAAGAGCGGTGACCACAGGCCGGAAGCTGCAGCAGGTGGGAGGCAGAGCCGTGGGAGACGCGCCCCTCAGCGGGGACGCGCGAGCTGTGCCATGGTCTTCGAGTGAAACCTGCCGGGGCGGGTGGTGGCGGGAGCAGAAGCCGGTTACCGGCTGCGGGCACCTGGTGGGTTAGGACTTTCCGTGGAGCCGAGCCCTAACCAGACAGAGGCGCGGACCGGGCCAAGGGCTGTGGGCGGCTGGGGCGCGCGCGGCTTCTGTGCGTGCCGAGGCGGTTCACGGCCCCCTTCAGCGAGATCTCTCTTGAGGGCTCGTTTTGTGGTCCCTGTTCTTTACCTTGTGACTGGCTCGAGCAGCCCGGAAGGGTGGGGTTCCTTAGTCTCCTTGGAACCGACCTGGGTGAGTGACCTCACGGTCCCTCTTGGTGACAGAGGAGGAAAGGGGGAAACCCCGTCCCAGCCCCACGTCGCCGTGATGGCATCGCGGGCTGCAGTGTGACTTACACCGCGCTTCTGAGCCCAGCGCACTGAGAGAACCAAGATCTTTTTAAAGAAAAAATGTGTTCTGTTTTCTCAGCAGTAGCTTTAGATTGCAGCACAATTAAGTAACTAGGGCATCTTAAACGTGGGAATCCTAGTGGTTTTGGTTTAATGTAATTGCAATTCCGTTTTATGTTTGTTACTCTTTTTGACCTTGACCTCATCGTTTGAAACTGAGGTTTGAGCTGGGTTTCCATTTAGTTTACTTAGGCATTTAACCTTCTTCCACGTACAGATAACATTTAAGGGAAATTCTCCTAAGTAGGTTTTTTGGGGGGATCTTTTTGAGGTAGGGTCTCGCTGTGCAGTTCAGGTTGGCCTTGACCTCACTTTGTACCTCAGGCTGGCCACAAACTCGAGATGAGCCTCCTGCCTCAGGCTACCAAGTGCTGGGATTACAGGTGTGCCCCCACCACGCCGCCCAGTTTAAGTAGTATTGTTTTATATTGGCCAGTGTTCTGAGGCTTTTAAGCAAAACCAGATTCTTTCGTTCTGGTAAAGTCAAAGATAAGTAGTTAAGTGACTGGAGTGATCTTTGGTTTCGACTGTGTTTGTTACTTGAGAAACATGAGGGTCTTGCATTTTTAGGTTTAAAAATGGGTGATGTTGAGAAAGGCAAGAAGATTTTTGTACAGAAGTGTGCCCAGTGCCACACTGTTGAGAAGGGAGGCAAGCACAAGACCGGGCCAAATCTTCATGGTCTCTTTGGGCGGAAGACGGGTCAGGCTCCTGGATTCTCTTACACAGATGCCAACAAGAACAAAGGTAAGAGGACTGTTAAATAACATAGCATATAGTGCATGAATGTAACCTATGGCGGACTTCTAACAGGAGTGTGACGTACTTTTTATTTTATTTTAATTTCATTTTTAAGACAAAAGTCATACTTTCTCTTTGTCTTTTTGAGACAAGGTCTTGCTATGCAGTTCAGGCTGGCCTTGAGCTCACTTTGTAGCCCAATTTTCTCTCTCAAACTTTGAGTGATCCTCCTGCCTCAGCCTCCTGAGTGCTGGGATTACAGGAATGTGCCACCATACCTTGCTAAAATACTTAACGAGTACATTCTATTTTGTTTAGGTATCACCTGGGGAGAGGATACATTGATGGAGTATTTGGAGAATCCCAAGAAGTACATCCCTGGAACAAAAATGATCTTCGCTGGCATCAAGAAGAAGGGAGAAAGGGCAGACTTAATTGCTTACCTCAAAAAGGCTACTAATGAGTAAAAGTCACTGCCTTATTTATTATGAAACAGGAAATGTCTTGTGGCTTTTTTATGTGTACCAT
>PVLD010013006.1:0-57827 GCA_004027595.1 Dinomys branickii | reverse complement strand
GAGGAGGAGGGCAAGTACAGAGGTTGGAAGGAGTGCCCTGGCACTGGGTAGAGAAACAGAGTAAGCAGGCACTCCTCACCACCAAATGTAACCAGATGTTCCTCTGGCATTATTTTTCAGAAAAGGGTCATCTTATATTGATTTTTTTCCCCCAAAGTACCTCATTTTATGATGTGTTCTTCTGCCTAGTTTAAGTAAAACAAATTGCCATTTGAGAAAGATGAAGTTAGTTGAGAGAGAGAGAGACTTTTAGTATTATTCCTTGCCTGTGACTGCATCATTCAAGGTTTCAAAAGTTCTTTATTACAAACGCTGAAGAAAGCTGTGAAAATGATATGCTCCGAAAAGCTGTTTTCTGTGACTCAAAAAGTGGCCGTAGTGATGATGAAGACAGACATTGTTATCAGAGCGGCCAGTGAAGAGTTGGAACAAAATTACTTCATGAAATCTGAGAGACAGGAAAAATCAATATTTAGGGGCTGGGGACTGGGAGTATAGTTCAGTGGTAGAGGACATAGCATGGGAAGACCCTGGGTTTAATCTTTGTCATAAAAAAAATGAATCAATATTTCCAAATTAATACTTTGTTTAACTTTCATGTAGACTACATTTGACTAAATCAATAAATATTGCAAGTAGATGTCACAAAATTTCAACTGTATCCTACATTTCTATGAATTCAAGTTGTCCGTCAAGGGCTTTTTGGGGGGAGGGGCATCTTATCTTGAGAAAATGGGGAAATTGCTTATCTAGGGTCACCGAATAATTAGCATTTACCATTGTTTGGTCTATAGGGGACCAAGGTCTACAGTTGAGGGAATAGCGAGATGAAGTTAGAGAGGAAGGCAAGTGGTGAAACGAGAAAGGATCTTGTATACTACACCAAGTTCATATTAGGTGACTAAAATCAACTCAGAAGTGCTCAGAAGGTGATTTATCTTAATTAAATTTGAATTTTGGAAGAATCATTCTGGCAGTAGTGTGGAAGGTCTGGGGATACAATGAAAAAAAAACACACTGAAACTCAGTGTCTCCTACTGTAGTCTGTAAATACAATCACAACTGACACTAGATCTACGGAGCTTCTTCCCCTGCCATGCACACATGCACATACCAGGCAAGCAATTAATTCAGTGGTGAACAATTCAATTCTGACACTATCTATCTGGAGACAATACAGATACCACATGTTGAAGGCTCAGTTCCCCCAAACTGCCCCCCTATCCGCACTTCAGATGCCAATCACAAGCTCCAGGTTGTTTTGCCCGTAATTCTGAGGGACCAGGTCAGTATCTGAGTTTTCACAATCTGCTTGGATTTGATTAATTCGCTAAGGGGCCACAGATCTCATGAAATGCTTACATTTATGGTTTTATTATAAAGGACAGTAAAAACATAGGGTGAAGAGATGCATAGGGCAAGGCTATGGGAAGGTACAGAAATTCCGTGCCCCTTTGAGACACTATCCTCTAGGACTTTTCATATAATTAGCTATCCAGAGGTTACTTGTACTCTGATCTTGGCTTTTATAGAGACTTTATTGCACAGGCATGCTTAAAGCATGGCAAAAAGTGTAGAAATGTGATTGTACAAAAAGAGTGTGATCTAATGCTAACAGACTCAATGGGGAGATCAGGAGACCTGTCTGTACAGATTCTTCTTGGCATCTCTGTGCAGCATTCCCTCTTCTCAGATACAAGTCAGAACCTGTTCTGAAATGGAGGGTTCATGATCTACTAGCAGACAAGGTAAGTTAGAGAATATCACCAAATACAAGTCTGAAAGGTCGGGGGAAGATTAGAGTAGATTTTTAGTTTCTGTTACTTGCCTTGGTGAAGAGAACTTGGTTTTTGTAACTTGCCTTGTAGAGGAAAAAAAAAAGGGCAAGTGAAGGAGGGTAGGAAAAGGTTATAGAGACATCTTTCTGAGGTCTGCCTCTGAGGTTTACAGAACTCCAACATTATGACAAAAGACTCTTTCACTTTTCTTGCTTTAAAGTTGTTCTGAAGTTGCTTTATGAACCAAGGACAGAAGCTCCAATAGTTTAACCTTATTATGTTAGTCATTTCAGAAAAGACTATGAGTGCTATGGGCTGAGAACTGTGGATGAAAACCAAACAATATATATCTCATCATAGAGGGCCAGCCAGAAATGAGAGCCTGTCAACTCATCCTAGAAATCTGAACGTGCTGGGTGCATTCATGGTACTGTTTTGTGGTGGCATCCTCAGAGCCTACAAGAGTATCTCTCCCATGGAAAGTACTCAACATTTAATTAGTGAATCCATGAATGAATGAATTGCCCAAACTGAAATTCTTGTTCTTCTTCATTCTCATCCCACCTTATTCAAAGAAGCTGACTCAAGAGTTTCAGGGTGGCTCCTCCCCTTTTTGACTGTGTCCATGACTCCCTTGATTTACCTGTCTTTCCTGAATGGGAGCCTCTACCTCATTCAGTTCTACTCCTCTGATGCCTTGTTATCGTAGTCTAAATGATTACAAAGGCAATATATTATTTTAACATTTTCTGAAAGGATAACATTTCTAAAGAACTAAGGAAAATAAGTTGCCTGTTTGCCCGTGAGCCACTCTTCAATCTGTCCTCTTAGTTATGACATTATGGTACCGTGTCAATTTAAGAAGTTTAGGGATGGACTGAGCAGGCAGCCCGGGTCCTTACTTTGTAAACATCCTCATCCTGTGCAAGAGGAGGGAACTGAGATGGCGTAAGTGCTACACTCACCCAAGGGGGTGGTAGCCTGCTTATAATATAAGGGGGAAAAAGGAGGCTTGCTCTCCCTCTTTTGGCTCTTGTTGGTTTTTGCTGTCTTCTGCCACCTTGAAGTATTGCCCCTCAGCTGTATGCCACCCTGCCTTGGTGCTAGCTTATTATGGACCAGATCCTCCACAAACTGTGAGCTGAATAAACCTCTCCTTCCGTATTTCTGGGCATTGGGTATTTTGTCTCATCAAGAGAAAAGTAACTAAGACACTCATCAAATGAGTTTCTTCATTTATGGTTAGGATTATAAATGGAATCAGGCAGTTGAGAAAACTGTTTCATTCTACAGAGAAAAAGAAAATTGGATCCCTACCTCAAACCATGCAAAAAGATAGACCCTAATGTAAAAATAGATAAAAAGACATTGAGATACATATTTATGATCTTGAGCTATAGACAAACTTCAACAAAATGGATTCAGCTATATCAATACAAAAGATCTTTTTTCAAAAAAGCATACCGTTATAGAAAATGCAGAGATGACAGGTTGGGAGAAGATATTTTCATTATTGTATCAGTCAGTTCTTACCAGAGAAAAAGATTTAACACAAGGGATACAAATGCAAAGATTTAACTCAAGGGTTTACGAGATTGACTTACAATGGCTGCCCACAGAGTCAGGTGTGAATGAGTGCAAAATATCCAGCTGAAGGCCTGGACCTCAGGGTAGGGTCTTGTGTGAGTCTGTATATGGAGGCTGAAGGTTCTGTGATGGAAGTCTGAAGGGTTTGTGCTAGACAATGAAGAGTCTGCACTGGAATCCAGGAGCTAACTTTCAAGGTGAAGACAGAAGCTCGTCGAAGAAGCAGAACCAAGCCTTCCTTCTTTGCTTCTCCTTTATACCATTCATTTGACAAGAAATCTAGTGTGGGTCTGCTATCTTCAGTAAGAACTATGCTGATCCAACTTAGTTGGGCGTTTCTTACTCTAGCTGACACAATCACTTAACTGTCACAAATACCTATAACTTACTAGGATTACTAGGTAGAAGGTACAAGAAAATCCTGCAAAAATGGTAATAAAGTATCAGGGAACTCCAATAGAGAAAAGTTCTAAATAGATTATTCACATAATAAGATTATATAGAGCTACTCATCTTTATTAGTAAATCAACACCAAAGAATATTAAAATGTGTTATCACTTTTTATCCATTATACTGACAAAAATTAGAAAGTTAGACATTACCAAATGTTGTCAAGGAATGGAAAAAACTGAGAAAGTATTCTTTGGCTGGGGATGTAGCTCAGTGGTAGAGTGCTTGCCTAGAATGCACAAAGAACTGGGTTGGATCTGCAATACTGTGAAGAGGAAAGGAGAGGGAGGGAGAGTGGAAGAGATAGGGAGAATTCTTTAGTGCTATATTTATGTAAAGTTTAACATGTACATAAACAAAACAGCAGAATATTTCTTAAAGATCCAGATAGACTCAAGGACATTTATCAAACATATTGAATAGTTTCTGAGGGAAAACTAGAATAGGAGTGAAGTTTGGAAATAAAGGAGAAATTTTAAAACTTAAAAGAGATATCAAAGATGCCTCGCATGCAGTAAGGACAGGTTATTTTCTGAGTAGTATGACTAACTAACCTCTCAGCACTAAAGGTTCAAAATAAATAAAAACAGAGAACAAGCCTCAGGGAGTTTTGCTTCATAACCTCTGATTTACAAGGGCAGTGTGCACTGACTGCTGAAATACAAAGTCTGTAATTAGTTCCAGTCCAGAGGTGACTGCTTTTCCAAATGGAGTAATGGCAGACAAATTTAGGGGATTTTTCTCACTCCCAAAGAGTGCTGATCTCACAGATGATTAAGTGTCTGCCTTCTTTTTTTTGCAGCCCACTCAGATAAAAGCCAAGACCGCCCCTAAGAAAGCATTCCAAGGAGAGGAGTTTGAAAAATGCCATTTTGACAAAAATAATTAGCATCAACCAAGGCTTAGGGAGCTGGTTTGAGGACACAGGGGGAAGTCAGAGATTAACTCACAATTGACTACCTCAAGTAATTCCTTTAAATACAGTAATTCTCTAGGCCTTTTTTAAAATACAGTAATTCTGCGGGCCAGTAGTTTACATACTGGTAAAATGGAGGCATCCACTAGCAGGGAATTTGTAGAATGTGTCTGAAGAAAATTGAAAAGAGTATCAAGGGAATCTTTAGGATTCTTGCAGTGAATAAAATTATGATTATGAAAATGAGGGTTTTTTTTTTTTTAGCAAGTAACATACTAAATGAATGTAATGAAAATGTCTGGATCAGAGCTTATCTGGAATTATCTTTGCAGATGTTTATTGTTTTAAGGGAGAAGTGTTGGAGCACTATACCATTACGAATAGTCAACTATTTACTAGTAAGTGCTGATTGAAATGAAAATGTTCACAAGAATGCTAGGGTAAGGAATTATTTTGTGTGTCTACTTTGAACAGGCTTCTCAGGACCAGAGTGAGGCCCAGCATTCTGGGCTTTATTTATTTATTTTTAAAATATTTTGGCAGGGTTGAGATGTGCCAGGAGATACCACCTTTCACTGCAGTGACATAATAGGCTAAGATGTTAGCTAATAACAACATCAAATGAAAATAGGTGATCTGCTTGGCTTGTTGGGTAAAATGAAATCAGTCACTACTGAAGTGACATCCTAATTTAGCCAGCTAAGTCTACAGCAGTGTTGACTTTGAAATTCTACCCCATTCTCTTTTTAATGTCTAATAGTTTTCCTGAAATTAACTGGACTATGTATCTTATTATAGTCTTCTATTTGCAACAGGTGAAAAGAATGGAAATTGATTTCACAGCTGGAAAGATACTACCGGTAAAGTTATTTGGGAAGCAGGTTGGTAATGTGAGGTATCATTTATTCATCCTGGAGGTGACTGTGCTAAGATGTAGCCAGATGTAGGGACCCGTTGGGTTCTTGCTGTACCCCAGGAAGGAATGGTGGTAAGAATGAGGAAAAAATAGACGAGAGACAGAAGCTGGGATCTGGTGGAGGTCCTCTCTCTCAGCAGAGAAGGGGAACGACTACTGAACAGTAGAGCATCTGTTTATACCCTCCAGAGCTTGGTTGACTTTAGCCTCACCCCCCAGCAATCACTTGGCTTGTTTACGTGCTTCAAGGAGCTCCCGTGTTGTCGGGCTTTCATGTTGTTGGGCTTCCGTGTTCGCGGACTCCCATGGTCTCAGGCTCCCGTGTTCTCGGGCTCCCGTGTTCTCGGGCTGGCTTTGTCTTGCACCTGTAATTACTTTCCAGCTTCCACAGCTCCTGACAGTCAAAGAGATCTGAGTTTGAATCCCAACTCAGCTACTTTTTAACAAGTTTCTTCATGTCTCTGAACTTAGGTTTCTGATTTGTATAGCGTTCAAGTGTTGCAAGACTTAAGACCTAATAGCACGTAATGAAAGACTTGTTTGCTTAGGAATACATCATTTACTTCTAGCAGCCCCCACAAGTATTTATAAAACAGTCATATCTTCAAATTTCTCCTGTTATTCATTGATAAACATCTTAGAGATATTGTTATGGCTTAGAACAGAAATGTACTGTAATAGTCTCATGTGCTTGGAAGGGGTCTCAGTTACTTTTTTCATTGCTGAGACACGATACCTGACACCCACAGTTAAAGGAGGAAAGGTTTATTTTGGCTCATGGTCTGTTGAGATTTCAGTGCACAGTTGGCTGGTTCCAAGGCACAGAGGCATGGCAGACAGGCGTCACAGAGGGGAAACAGCCCAGGGTGGGCAGAAGGAAGAAGGGCAGCAAAACAAAGGCAGTATGGAAGCTGCAAGCTACCCGAGCAGCCCTCTTTCTGTCCCTTATATTCTATCCAGGCTACCTGCCCGCAGGGTAGGCAGCACTCACACCCTTTCCATTATCTACTCCCCGCACTATGCCAAACCAGTAGTGGAACAGAGTTATTAATCACATATCCTCGATCCCACTATCACACACTCTACACCTGGCCACATTTGAAAAGCCCCACCTATTACTACATGAGGCTTTGGGGGAATATCCAGACACAAGCCATACCAGAAAGTAATTAGATCATGAGGGTGCTATACTCATCAGTGGATTCATATACTGATGAATTTAATAGCAGAATTTGTTGTTAGGAGGAGGGCTTTGGTGGGAGGTGAGTCATGGGGAGTGGGCCTGAAAGCGTGTATTCCGGTTGCCAGCTCCTTCCTTCTTTCTCTGCTTCTTGGCCGCTATGTGTGAAAACCATTGCTCCACAGCGCACTTTCCCTATGCTGGCTCCACCCGAGAGGCTGCCTTGGACTGAGCCCACTGTAATTGTAGCAAAAGTAAACCTCACCTAGTACAGTTGCAGGTATCGGTTATTATGTATCAGTACCAGGAATCCAGTCAATATAGATGCTCTGCGGCTGTTGCTAATCCTACTGAGAACACGTACAGTTCCAATTCCGAGTGTGACCGCTAGCCCACAGGATAACTCAAAACTTTAGGGAAATCTGTTATGCAACCATACAAATGTAGATTTTTATTACAGAGTTTATTTTATACTAAAAATCTGAACTATTGGAAAGCCTTTGGAATTGGGCGGAAAGCAGAAGCTGGAAGGACTATGAGGAGAATACTAAAACACTGGAGTCTTGAAGAAACTGTTAGTAGAATCCTTATGGCCTTGAGATGACTATAGGTAAGAATGTAAAGGGAATGAGGAAAATGTTGGAAATTGGAGGAAAGAGATCCTTGTTATGCGGAGGCAGAATTTTAATAACATGGATACAGTAATGTGGAAGGTAGAATATGTTCCCATTCAATTGTGTATTCTAGCTAAGTACATTTCTGGTAGAGTTTTGAAGAAACTGGCTCACGTCTTCTTAATGATCACAGCAAAGTGTGGAAAAAAAGACAATCTAAAGGAAGGATTTAGAAAAATAAAGGCAGGCAAGCAGGCAAGCAGGAAGGGGGAGGGGAAAGGCAAGGGGAAAGGAATGGGACAGGAAGGGAAGGGAAAGGAAGGGAGGAAGGGAAGGGAAGGGAAGGGAAGGGAAGGGAAGGGAAGGGAAGGGAAGGGAAGGGAAGGGAAGGGGGACCCAGAACTTCCCAGTGTTATAAATTCCCAGCCTCTCTATGTGGCAAATGGTTCTAAAATAAAGAAATGGTTTTAAGGAAAAGATAAACTTCAGGATGTTGCCAGGAAAATATCAAACAATGAGGTAAAAGTAGTGTTATAAAATCTTGTTTAGACCTCAAAAATATCTACATCAGTGATTTGTAAAATTATTCAGGCAAACAATAGAGCTTTAAGGATGCCTTACTGTGTTTTGCCTGGGAAGTTTAAGCCAAGAGACTCAGTAGAGAGCAGCTTGGAGAGTTTTCTGGGTATAAATTTAGTCCAACAGAATGACTCCAATTAGATTTATAGGAAACATGTAAGGTTATAAAAAAAGAATTGGTAAAAACACTGGCCTCATAGACACAGAGACAGCACAAAATGAGAAGTGGTCTTTGGACCCTCTAATTTCTACATACACAAAGCAAACTGAAAAAACTCTAGCTGAAAACACGGGCTACTTGTAATGGAAAAGGAAGGATAACTGAGGAGAATCAAGAATCCAAAGGGTGATGTGAACTACTGTGGGGAGTCATTCCCTTGCAAGACTAGTTCTAGGCACAATCAAGGAAATTCCAATATGCATCCAACCACATTTAAGAGTTATATGCCCAAGTTACTCTTCAGAGCCTCCTACCTTTCCTACCACTTGAACAAGCACATTTGTTGGAGTTCTATGCTGTTCACTCCATTGAGTTTTGGGAGTATGAGAAACACAGGGATTAAGTTAAGAGGAACTATGCTTGAGGAGCTGCACTTAAAATATATCATCTAAGAGACATATCTCAGTTTAAATGATAAGATTCTGGACTGATGGTATAATGGTTTGGGGCTTTTGTAATTTGGAAAGAAGTGAGAATACTCTACATTTGGGAGATACAGGAATCATTGGAGACCAAAGCGCAGACTGTGGTAGTGAACCTCCAAAACAGTCCCAAAGACACTCCAACTCTTGGTATTCAGGCCCTTGTGTAGTTTCTTCCCACAGTGAATAGAGTTGATCTATGTACTCCATGGTTTATATTGGAAATGATGGCACGTGACTTCTGAATTTAGGTCACAAAAGACATTGTATCTTACATTTTGTACTCTGTTGGATCTCTTGCTCTGGGAGAATTCAACTATTAGGTCATATGATAATTACACAGTTCATAAAAAAGTGGTGAGAACTCCTGTCAATAGTCATGTGAGTGAGCCATACACATTTGTTATATTAGCCTTCAAATGTCTACAGTGCAGCCAACATCTTTACTGAAATCTCCTAACAGACCTGAAATCAGTCACCCAGTGAAGCCCCTCCAAGACTTCTGGCTCACAGAAACTGTGAGATAATAGGTGTTTATTTCCTTAACCCATTACGATTTGAGATAATTTTCTATACAGAGTAATATAACAAGGATGTTTCCAAAAATTTTAATTCCTGGGGAATCAGATGGTTCTGTTTTCTGTACAGAAGGTCATCTTCTTCTGTCACATAGTGTAACAGGGAATTTACAAAGTACCTTTTAAATAGTTTCATCTGCTTCTGCTGCTAAGAATCTCTCCCTATAGAAGGACTGTTATGATTTATATCCAGATGTCCCCCGAGAGCCTCATGCATTCATAGCTGAGCCTTTTAGAAGGTTATTGGATCATGAGGGCAACACAGCTGAGTTGCTGCTGAGAGATGGGCTCTGAAGAGAAGAGGCAGGTCACTGGGGAGTGTGACCTGGGAGAGCACTGTATCTCCCTCCTGGTTCCTCCCTTCTCTCTCTGCTTCCAGGGCGCCATGGTATACGCAGCTTTCCTCTGCCCAGACACTTCTGCCATGCTATTTCCATGTTTAAACCCACCAAACTGTGAGCCAAAATAAGCTTCTCCTCCTTTAAGTTGTGGGTGTCCAATATTTTGTCCAGTGACAAGGAAAATGACTAAGACATGTATCAGAGAAGTACTACAAAGTGTCACTTAACTGTACAGTATTATTTTTTAACTGTCAAGTTAAAGAAGAAACATTAACAATAATAATAATACATCTTCTCTCACGAAACACCTCAGACACAAGAATGTCCTTTGAAAACATTTTCTAAATGTGTACACATTGTGTTTGTAAATGCTAAGTTGTTTCCTTTTAAACCTGGGGAAGTGGTAGAAACAACCAAGAAAGGAACATTACTAGATATATATGAATGTCGAAGTGTGAGTTGGTATTGTTTGAATTTCTTTCTCAGAAGGGTTCATTAATCCCTGTTTCAAATAGACACAGAAATAATAATTTCCAGGGAAATGAACTGGAGGGAAACAGAAACGTGTGGAACTGTAGCAAAACAAATCTATTTCGCCTCAAGATTCTACAGAAATGTTCTGAGATTAAAAAATAAATATCTAACAAAAACTACTCACATTATCCATAGTGATATTAAAGTTATTTAAATTTTTTTACCCTCTTCATTTCTTCCTACTTTCGTGATGCTCACCTGGAAATCCCAGCTTAAAGTTAGCTAAGGAAATCAATGGAAGACGCCCTTCCACCCTTGCCCCCCCCCCATTCTTTTTAACCACACCTCGGCTTTCCCTCTGATCTCAAATATCACATTGTTTCTCTGGTATGAGAAACCAAAAGTGTAAATAAGGACCAAAATATATAATAGGTATTGTGAAACAGGATGAAAATGTTCAAATGGGAAGGGGAACTAGTGAAGGGGTAAAAGGGAGGGGGAAAGGAAGGAAGGGAAAAGAAAAAAGTTAGAAAAGAAGGAAAAAATGGAAACAAAGCTTTTGCAAATGAGGGGGAAGACAGGTTGAAGGGAGGGGAATGGGGAAAAAAGAAGACTAAAGATATATCATGTATAGGTATAAATTCCCTATGACAAATGTGATCATTATACCATTATATATAAAATGTACCGATAAACTTAATTAAAAAAACAAAAAACAAAGGCTTTTCTGTGGAGAGACATCCATATGGGATAAAGATCAGGGAGGTGCCTACACAACCAACAGCCAACCCTATGTGTTTAAATGCTTCAGGATCTCTTCAAAGGGTTATTGTAGGCACTAGATATAATTTGTGCCAAAATAATAATTAAAGCTTAGTGGACACCCTACAGTGCTTGGCCTTTTACATTTAATCCACAAAACAACCCATGAAGTGTTATTATCTCCACTTTATATAGTTTTCTTTTTCTTTGAAACAGTAACGAATTAACTTGTCCATAGTAGCAAAAATGGTTATGTAGTAGCCCCAAGATTTGGGAACTCAGGGCTGGGAATCTTCTGGAAGGGGTTTTAAAGGGCCACAAACATCTAGCCCTATTCTAGGCATTTTATTACTCTTGAATATCTAATGGCTCCCCTTTTTTTCCCTTGGGAACCCACTCTGAGTCTAGTGAGACTCCTTACCCAAACGAATGGGACTGCACTCTAGAACTCTTAAAAATATTGACTTTCCTCACCTGGCTTCACCTAATACGGCAGCCTACCCCCAAAATAGCTCTCAGAAAAGGCGAAGGCCCCAGAGCCTCTGAGCCCCTAGGAGGCAAATACAAACAAGACTTTGAAAACAGACAAAGCACAGTATTGCTTTGGATCAGAAACGTTTGCTGTGCTTGCTCAGACTGCCTGATGCTACAACACAGCTCTTCTGCGTCCCTCTGAATCCCAAGACTTCGGAGGTTCAGCCTGGTACACGACGCTGGGTCCCGGCACCTTGCAGAACCCCCCCCCCCCCCCGGGGATGCGACTGGCGGTGACACACTGGCAAGAGAGAGACACGCGGAAGATCACACGGGCTGGGCCCGGTGCCAGCAGGCTTGCAAAGTGGGCTAGACTCCTCCTTCGGAGGACACTGAGATCCCCAGCGGCTTGGCGGAGTCCCGCGGGAAAAGCAGAAAAGGGCCATTGCCACTTTAAGTGACTCAGGAAGTGAAAGGAGACGCCTGACCGCGAAGGGAAAGTGGAACCGGGGCGGCGCGGGCCGGGAGCTGGCTGGGCGGGCAGCGTAGGGCGAGCGGCTGAGGCGAAAGTAGTGGCGGCGGCGGCGGCGGCGCAGGGGTCGACTGGGCGGGGGCGTCCACGCCGGAAGTGCGCGTCGGGGGCGGAAGCCGGCCCGGCACGAGCAGGCCGAGCGCGCACGTAAGGGGTCTGCGCCCCGGCCCGGCAGGGTCTCCCGTGGGCCCAGGCTCTGCTCCGAGACGTGGCGTGGCCCAGCAGTGGTGACTCCCTCGAAAGGGCTCCTGAGACTTGGACTCCAGGAGGCCGCGCGAGGGTCGACCAGGAGCTCACGGGCCCTGAAGCCTCGGCTACGGAGTCCCAGCCTCCACATGGCCGCCGGAGTGGGCGCGGCCTCTGAGGAGCTGCCTCACGACGGCACGTGTGACGAGTGCGAGCCCGACGAGGCCCCGAGGGCTGAGGAAGTGTGCCGGGAATGCGGCTTCTGCTACTGCCAGCGCCATGCTGTGGTGCACAGACAGAAGTTCCTCAGTCACCACCTGACCGAGTACGTCCACGGCGCCCAGCCCTGGACTGCGCGGCCCCCAGGGGATGGAGTGGGGAAGGACGACACCGGGGCCAAAGCAGAGCCAGAGAGGGAGGTAGAAAGTGAGGCCGGGGAGGAGAGCGAGTCTGAGGAAGACAGCGAGTCGGAAGATGAGAGCGAGACGGAGGAGGAGAGTGAGGAGGAAAGCGAGGAAGAGAGCGAAGAGGACAGCGAGGAAGACATGGAAGATGAGCCAGAAAGCGAGGCAGAGGAGGACAACCAAGAAGGAGAATCTGAGGCGGAAGGGGAAACTGAGGCAGAGAGTGAATTTGACCCAGAAATAGAAATGGAAGCAGAGAGAGTAGCCAAGAGGAAATGTCCAGACCATGGGCTCGATTTGAGCACTTACTGCCAAGAAGACAGGCAGCTCATCTGTGTGCTGTGTCCAGTCATTGGGACGCATCAGGGCCACCAGCTATCTACCCTAGATGAAGCCTTCGAAGAACTAAGAGTAAGTATTGGACACTCAGAGCATAGGTCTTGGGGCCAGGACACCTGGGTTTCAACTCAGTTGACGTACCTGTGACCACATTCACTTTAACAGGGCCCATCCAAGACTGGTCTGTACCACTTGTTGGGAGCAAAACTCTTTCACCCATTTTGATTGAACCCCTTTGAGAATGACATGAGAATTGTGGACTCAGAGTTGTGAAAAATACATGTACAAAATCTAGTGTACGATTTCTTAAAAGTTGCAAACTTCTGGTTTCTGGATCCCAGGTAAAGCATTCAGTGAGGGTTTTTCCACAACCTCACCATTATTATTTTAGCCTTGACTTGAGGCTCCTGCCATAGCAATGCTGCTTACTTGAAAAAATGGGAAGCTGTCATTTTGCCAAATGAATCCAAGTAGATGGTTGTTCTAGAGAGTAGACTCCCGAAGCAAATGATTTTCATAATCTGATGTGTGACTTAAATTGCTGCTTTTAGGTTCTTCATGTTTGAAACTTGATAGGAAAGGAGGGTAAAAGGGTGAAGGCCACATTGGGGTGGGAATAAAAGTTTTGTCCACCTGGGCTTTTATGTATCTTTCTGGTCCCCTCAAACAGTGTTTGGCAGGTAGTAGGCGTTTAGTATTTATTGAATGAATTTGCAAACAATTTTGTTTGTATTGTGGATGCTTACAGTTAAGAGAAACTGATGGTGTTAACCAGATTGAGGAAAGTGTGCAATCAATTCGTTAAGTGATAAATGTATGACACTTCATTAAGTGATCAGTGTGCTAGTGAATATTTTCATACAACTTTTGTTTCCTAGGTGACCTTCCAATTGCTGGTATTGGGAACTAAAATAGGGTATTTGTAAGAATGAAAAGACTTCGGCAATGCTTGACACATTGTTAGGCACTTCATAAGTGTTAGTGTTGGTTATTAATATGAAAAGACTAAACATAAGTTTTGAGTTGGGAAGAATTTGTGCAATGTATGTTTTGATTCCTCAGTGCTAAATCAGGCTGTAAATCAGTAGTATTGCTGGTAGAAAGCCAAATTGATTACAAAGTTTGCTAATATTTAGAGAAAAGCAAACTTAATAGTAAGCTAGAATGAGGAGGGAACCAGCGTTACCATACTACAAGAGGAGATCAGAGATAGAAGCGGCAATATAGGCTAAGTGGAATGAGGTGATAGCTTTGCGGGACAGTTCTCAACACATAGTCCCAGAAACACTGTTCTTTTTCTTTTGGACTTTGTTATATTGCTGTTCAGCTCTGTGGGATTTGGTCTGTAGAGAATTTTGTGGTGCATTTATGACCTCTCATCTGGGTCATGACTTCTCATCTCAAATATGCTGCTTTCTCTTACTCTATAATTTCTGACCCCAGAAATAGGTTATTGGGTCCAGCAAAGGATCTTTTTTTGATTTATGGGCTTATTCATATGAAATTCTAATGTTGAAAGAATATGCTTTCAGACCTACATTTAATGAATTATTTTTTGTGGTCAAACACTAAAGTACAATTAGATATAGTAAGTCCTCTTGACCAATCGTTTTTAGAATTATATCAACTGCAACCTACAATAAGGAAACATCTATATTTTTTGTTAAGTTTATTGGTACGTTTTAGGTATAAATAATGATCACATTCATTGTAGGGAGTTTGTACCTGCACATGATACAATTTGATTATTTTTTTCCCCATTCTCCTACACTCCCTTCAACCCCTCTTCCCCTTCTTATTTACAAAAGCTTTTTGTTTCCATTTTTAGGGAAACATCTTTTTTAATCGTGATCTTGTTTATATTCCCCAACCTATTTAGATAACTCAAATGGAACACTTTTCTTGATTGCATATGATTCATTCTGTTTCTGTTGTGTTAAAAAGGAATTCTGTACTCTCCTACTAAATTAATTTTATGGCATACTGTGGTCATGTCCTGTGGTTTGAAATGTGCTTGTCTAGTTCACTGTGAGATCACCTGAAGAAAATGTGGAGCCTTATAAAATGGCAAAGGGAGAAGTAGTCGGCAAAATTCAGCAGATATGCAGTTTCAGAGAAGTGGTTAATGTGGTCTTGCTGTGGATAGATTGAAAGGTTTAGAAGCCACGTAAATCCCTTTAAGACGAATACTTAGGGAGCTGGTTGAGTGATAATGGGAACTGCTGCCCAGAGAGTGGAATCATTGAGCAGGTATTGGCAGCAGGTATTAGTGATTGAAAGGATATTGGATATTCTCATAATAGCTGTGACTCCAGAAAGCCTAAAGGTGGAGGTATTGCCATACTATATCCTGTAGTGGTCAGTGACTCTGGCCCTTTAGGTAGTTCATAGAAGCAGCTCTGGTAGGAAGATAGAGGTTAAAGTTGTGCTATAAAGTACCTAATTATATTTCTTACTCTTTCCTGAAAAGGTATAGTAGACTTTCTAAGAGCTTGAAGCACTGGCTACAGAGTAGTTAAACACATGTTTAGAATAAGACAAAAGCTAAGGTTAAGGTAAAAAGGATGGCTTGGTGTCATTATACCACTCCTAGATGGGTGGTATAACCTCTAGGGGTTAAGGCCACCACTAAATGATTCTGTGGATTATGTGAGGCTTTCTGCACTTGCGTTCCCATTTCAGTCTAACCTTCAAAGTATATTTTCTTGACCAGTAGTAAATCCTGGCAGTGAACAGGACACTATTCTAGCTTTCACTAAAAACCACGATATTTTACTTAAGAACAGGGACTATTGACATTTAGACCAGAGGCCATGTAAAATTCTGGTACAAAATTTGTCTACATTTTGCTTATTTCCTGAGATTTTGCAGCAGATTGAGGTCACTTTGATAGTGGCCTAATTAATCTGGTGGAGAAACTTCAAGACAGCCCAACATATAGGCTGTGGCATACACACTGCTCGTTGTTTTTAGTCAGATTTATAGTGGGAATTAGGAGGAAATTGTAGAGCAGAAAAATTTTAAGAACTTAGCTTTTAGTTAGAAGGAGCCATGTGGAAAGTTGGGGCCAAAGTTCGTATGGCTGCTAAAATGATGAGTACTATTAAAAAGAAACCAAACACTCGATACAAGAACAAGAACAGTGCTTTGAGGGTACCTCAGGAATCTGTGAGATGCCACCATCACAGAGTCAAGTGTGCAAAAATATCATTTCATTTCTTTCATTTTAGAAGTGAGTCACAAGGACAGTAATGGCAAACATTTTAGATCTTTCAGATAAGGACTTTCTAGGATATTTGTTCCCTGGCATTCTTTTCACTATGCTTAGCCATTGAGGTTCTCAGAAGCCATGGCAGCCATGGTACAAGGGAGCCTAGCTATTGCTTCTGCTGCTAGTAGACCTTGACGTTGTCCATGAGATATTGGTTTGAATGTCACGCAGACTGCAGGAATCGTGGGATCAAGAAGGCTTCCATCAAGATTTCAGAGGAAAGACTGAGATACCAGGCAACCAGAAGGCTGTAGATACCAAGAATGTGGAATATCTAGCACAGATAGTTGCAGTAGAGTCAGCCTAAGAGAGAAGCAACCAGCAAAGCCTTAGGTGTGGGGTCACGTAGGCCTGACAGAACTCACATCTCACCACCATGTTCCTTAGCTGCCAGACATGGAGCAACAGGATTTAATGTTCACTCTACCAGGATTTTGGTCTTGCTTGTGTCTGATTCTTTTTGTCCCCCTATTCCTCCCTTTTGGAATGGAAAAGTTTTTACCGTGTGCCATTATACCTTGGAATTATGTAACTTGGTTTTTACAGCAGTTCACAGCTTGTTTGCCTTGTATCTCAAGATTTGGAGTTTTGAAGAATGCTGGAATGGTTGAGACTTGGGGAAGGAATTGTGTTGCCAGTGTACTGGGGATAGCTTTATATTGGGTGGAGTTCTGAACTTGCTATTATATTTATTTGTAGAGTAAGAATGGCTTTAGGAGATATGGTTGAGTAGCAATTTGGAAAAGTTGTAGGAGGAGTTCCAATGTTACTGGCTTTGGACTCTACCCAAGGTATTGGCAGAATGTAGTCGGGGTGGTTCATGGAGGTATGGCCTTGGATCTATGTCTGGTCCTGGGCCCCCTTTTCTCTGGCACTCTTCTGCTGTACTTCCTGACTGCCAAGAACTAAACTTTGCTGTGTCATGCACTTCATGATATTTTTGCCCTAGAACCACCTGACCATCATCTGAAAATGTGAGCCAAACTAAACCTGTCTTCCTTTAGGTTATGGGTGTTGTATATTCTGTCCAGCAGCAAGAAAGCTGATTAATACATAGGTAATCCCAGAGTGAATAGTGTGACAGGTTGAGGTTACTTTTTGATTAGATAGTTATGAAAGACATTTCTGAGCATATGGCTTTTTGATAGAGATCTACATTATGAGATTTTGCAAAGATCCAAGGAAACATTGCTATTTTGTTACCATTTAGTGCTGCTTACACAGAGTACACTGATTTTATTCACAGCAGAGGAGTTATTTTGGTTGATACAACTCTTCTAAAAGAAATAATTGTCTCTGGAGGTGAAAGAATGACATTTTGAAGTTATTTTTAATGAGCTCTTAAGCACAGGTGAAAATACTCTATGAAGGGAATCTTAACTTATGGGGATTTATTTTACATTCTTAAGAGTTTTCAGGGGATACAATATTGGCAGCAATGGAGCTTCATTAAAAAGACTAGAAGGCCCCTGAAGGGTTAGGTAGAGGAGAAAAAGCCATCAAACTGTGTCCTGTTAAGAGTTTGGACCTTTTCCACAACATTAATAATTAAAATTGTGATTTATAATCTAAGAATTTTTTTAAAATTTAGGAGAAAAGTAATTCAGGCAGAATGGTGAATTCAAAGTCTATAAGTAGAGGTGAACTTGATGAAAGGATTACAAAAAGGACATTATGGAATAGAGTGGAATGAAAAGGAATAGGAGGTAAGGTCAGTGAAGTGAACAATGTATTTCTTGGCAATGGCTCCATATTTGAATCATCTCTGAAAGAGAATTCTTTAAAAGGTAACTGAGTGACTCTATCCCAGCCATTGAATCAAAAATCTCTGATGAGATCCAGGCATATGTGTGCATTTTTTAAATAAGCATTTAATTTTGGAATAATTTTAAATTTACAACAATAGCATATAGAATTCCCATAGACCTCCATGCTGTTTCTCTTGTAATTAACCTTACATTAATATGATACATTTATCACAATTAATATTGATAGATTATTAACTTCAGTTCATATTTTATTCACATTTCTATAGTTTTTTGCCAGTGTCCTCTTTTTGTTTTAGGAGTTCATCCTGTGTAATACATTATGTTTAATCACCATGTCTTATGAGGCTCATCTTTGACAGTTTCTCAGGCTCTATTTTGATGACCTTGTCAGTTGAAGTCAGTTATTTTGCAGAATGTCTCTCTATTGGAATTTGTCTTGTGTTCATCACATGATTAGACTAGCGTTACGAATTTTTGGAAAGAAGACCATAAAGTTATGGTCATGTTATCAACATGACTTTCTACTCTTGATAACTGAGTGATAGGTGATCTTCTATAGTACTTACTATCTGTAGTACTATCTGTAGTACTTTTTTCCTGTGGTACTCCATGAACAAGTGTTATTTAAATTCTCATGCACTAACCAGAAAATGTCACCTTGTCTTTCCCTCTGTAGTCAACTTCTGACTGTAGCCTGACTCATGGAAAAATGACAGTATTAATATCTATTGTATATTGGCATTTTTCTAAGTATTTCATACATGTTAACTTAATCATTGTGATAACCCTAGAAGTTCATTCTGTTATATTTATTATTGCAGAGAGGAAAATGAGCCACAGAGAGGTCAGATAACTTGCCCAAGGTTATTCAGTGGGAAAGTGACAGAGCTTAGCCAGGGATGTGAACAGTCCAGGTGCAGGCTTTTCCAACTTGCTCTCCCAAGAGCCCAGTTATCTTTTTCTCTTCTTTGACCTCTCAGTGAAAATACAATGGATCGAAAGATATTTTATACAAGTAGGCAATTGATTTTGAGAATAAAATTGCTGATACGTTAGTCTTATTCTTTTTTAGCTTCTTTGGAGGTAAAGGACTGTGTGATTTTGGCATCAGCTTTTCTTGACCATAACCCATGACATAGATGTTTCCTTGCCTGCTTACTTATTGGTATATTTGTTTTCTCGCCCTTTCATCTGAAAGTTGATTTTGAGAATAAGACTGCTGTTACATCAGGTTTATTATTCTTTAGTTCCTCTGGAGTTAAAGGAGTATATGCTTTTGGCACCAGCTTTTCTTTTTCTTTCTTTTTTTTTTTTTTTTTAAAGAAAATAGTACCAAAAAAAGAACAATAGCAAAATACAAACAACACAAAGCAAGGACATTAAAAATGCAATGGGGTTTCTAGCCAAATGATAGGGATTAACAGTGGTTGTTATATTACATGTTGTTATTTTCTATGAAGTTGCTCAGATTACCAGATGTAAGAATAGAAGATTGATCAAATCATTAAAGAGAATAAGTAAATAATAATTTAAAAGAACATTAGAGACAATACATAGTGGCTCTAGGCACGATTGTAGGAATTCACGAGTGGTTGTTATACTGCAAATTATTGTCATGACATAAGTTGTTCAGATTATGAGATACAAGTTAATGATTAAAAGCTTTTCTTGACTATAACCCATGACATAGATGTTTCCATGCCTGCTTATTCACTGCTATACCCTGCCTTTTTTTCCTTTTCATCTGATCCAAATCAGAAGTTAGAAGTCCCTCTGTGTTAGTGTGCATACATGTGTGTGTATCACGTTAACAGTAAGCCAACATGACGTTAAAAGAAAGAAAACCAAAATTGATGTCCTTTTTAGATGTAAGAAAAGAAAAATAATTAAAGAGTGACTGGCTCCACTCCCTTACATCAGGGGGACCTGGCAACCTGCCTGAGGAGAATCTCGGTGACTGGTTCTTTCCACCTACATCAGCAGAAACAGGTGACCAGGGGAATGCCAGCCACACATTGGACCCTGACTATGCACATAATGGACAGAGGACTAGTGAGATGGAAAAGTCTGAAGCAATATTAACAATATGAGCCAACAAATGGTAAGTTAGGTGAACTATCATTGTACTTGGAGACACAGACACATGGAATAGAAGCAGGCAGGTGGGGCTGCACTTCATTTTGTCTTCTTCACTTTTATCTTTCTTTTTTGTCTCTCTTTTTTCTTTTCTAAATGGCCGGGGAGAACTCTAGCCACAGACAACTGATCCTATCCCCCAAACCCAGAGACTAAGTGCAGAAAAGCCCTTGCTTATTCATTCATTCTTTTCATTCTTTTTTGTGTGTGTGTATGAGGAATTGAACTCAGAACTTTATACTTGGCAGTCAGGACTCCTCAATTCTTTCTTTTCTGCCCTCTTTTCTAGTTTCCTGAAGCTTTGGTGCTCATCCTTTGTCCTGCAGCCTTCTGCTTCCTTTTCAGTTATTTGTGTTTTATCCACTATCTTTCTCAAAGTTCCCTACTACAATTTTCCTAGTAGATGGTAAAATCACTCTACCAAGGAGAAACAATTTGCATACAAGGTCTTAATTTATGATCAGTTCTGTTACATAGCTGTCGCTTTTGTTCCTATGGTGTAAGGTACAAAATTTATAGTTACTGTAGTTTGTCAGTTTCTAAACTATGCTTGATGCTATTGTTATTGCTAATTGTACTACTTTAGCTAGGATGCCACATCTGTTGTAATCAGTTGTTCTTCCTTCCATAACAATTCTGGGAAGCTCTGGAATAATAACTTCACCACAGTGTAACACCAAGGGACTGGGGACTGAGCCAAACATCTCAACTAATTGGGAAGTTAGGATCTTGGTACAGATACAAACCAAGAACTTCCTACATACAGAAAACATCCTTGAGGAGATTTTTTCCTAGAGAGACCTTGATATGAGTGATATAGCTACCTGTTATGGTTGACACATTGTGTCAACTTGGAGAGTCTAGAGGTTTGGCTGAGTGACTCGGCAG
This sequence comes from Dinomys branickii, assembly GCA_004027595.1. Lineage (NCBI taxonomy): Eukaryota > Metazoa > Chordata > Mammalia > Rodentia > Dinomyidae > Dinomys > Dinomys branickii. The sequence goes on along the minus strand of PVLD010013006.1, from coordinate 37,010 downwards.
GAAGCCAAGGTGCTTACTCTGTACACATCCTGAGCCTGTGGAAGAGGAAGGCATGCAGATTATGTAAGTGCTACACACGCTCCCTGCATGGGGGTAGCCTGTTTACAATGTAAGGAAGCTAGAAAGAGGATGCTTGCCCACCATTCCTCCCTTTTGCTGGTTGCTTTTGCTGTGCTCTGCTGCCATGAACGTTTGCCCTCTGCCATTTGCCATTTGCCATTTTGCCTCAGAACCAGCCAAGTATGGACTAAAACCTCCAGAAACTGTAAGCTAAGTAAAGCTTTCTTCCTTTCATTTTGGGTGTTGGGTATTTTGTCTCAGCAACGAGAGAAAAGTAACCAAGACACTACCTAATAAAAAATTTACAAGGATCCACACAGAAAACAAAATAAAAATTTTTTAAAATATAAAATGGCAGGACACAGAAGCAAAATGCAATCTCAGACCTCCAGCCCACACAGAACAAGTCCAGGAGACATTGAGATAGAGAAAATGGAAGACCTGCACCTGAAAATTCTGAAATGATAGCAATGGAAGTAAAAAAAAAAAAAAATCCATGAGGCTATAGAGGAAATCAGATCAAAAATAATCTTGCAGGTGAGAAAAGAAATTACAACCATAATGAAGGAATTGCTCAGCAAGTGTAGAGTAGACATATATTAAAAAATAGAGGAGCATGGGAAAATAATGGAAACCTTGAAAGAACAATATAAGAAAGAAATAGAATGCATGAAACAGATTTAAAGAGCTATCCAGGAAATTAAAAATTCCATTGAAAGCTGGCAAAGCTGCTTGAACAAAACTGAAGATAGACTTCCAGATCTTGAAGATAGGATCTGGGCTAGGGGTCATGAAAGGAAAGTTCTCTTAAAAGTAACAAGGGATCAGGAAATAACAGTTCAACTGCTGCATGACAGTGCAAAGAAAACCAATGTAAGACTAATAGGTGTCAATGAAACAATCAAAAGTTAACACAAATGACATAAAAAGACTGCAGAAGTAATAGCAGAAAATTTCCCTAGCATGGAAAGAGAATCTGACATACAGTAAATGAGGCTTATAGAATTCCAATTAGCCATGAGAAAAATAAATCTACACTGAGACATATAATAATCAAGATCCCAGAAATTCAGCACAAGAACAGACTATTAAAAGTTGTTAGAGAAAAGAAATATCACTCATAAAGGAAAACCCATCATAATCACAGCAGACTTCTCCACACAGACCATCAAGTCAAGAAGAGTTTGCAGTGAAGTATTTCATTTCCTGAAAGTAAACAACTTCCAGCCCAGATTGGTGCAGTCTGCAAAACTATCTTTCAAAATTAATGAAGAGATACTTCCATGACAGAAAAAAGTGGATGACCACCAAACCAACCCTACAAAGAGAACTAAAAGATAATGTAGACAGAGATAAAAATGACTACGTTTCTAAGAACAACAATAGAAAGAACCCACCAGGTGGGGCAAGGGTTAAATAGAAGAGGAAAGCAGGGAACTAACAATGGGAAAATAACTTGACAATGATAAGCCAATACATATCAATTATAACCATCAATGTAAATGGTCTCAATTCAACAATCAAAAGAAAGATTGGTAGAATGGATCAAGAAACAAGATATAATAATATTCTGTATACAAGAAATACTTTGAACTCAAAAAGAAGTTCATAGACTGAAAGTCAAAGGATGGACAGCATCCTTGAATGCAACAGGAACCCGGAAAAAAGCAGGGGTAGCTATTCTGCTTGCAGACAATGAGAACTTCAAACCAAGAATGATCAAAAGGGATAAAGGTCATTAGGGAAAAACTGAAAGAGTATGATATAACAATCATAAATATATATACACCAAATATGGGAGTACCCAAATACATAAGACAAATATTAATAGACAAGAAAAGTCAAATCATAACACATATGTAGTGGGGGACCTTACTGATCCATTGTGACAAAGAGGTAAATCAGCTAGGCAAAAAATCAAATAATATTAGAACTGAATGAAACCTATGAACAAATGGACTTAGTAGATGTTTACACAGTGTTCCACCCAACATCAGAATACACATGCTTCTCAGCTTCACATGGAATATTTTATAAAATAGACCGTATACTAGTCTTTAGAACATGTTTATGTAAATGCAAAGGAATTAGAATTATCCCATGCATATTGTCTGACGATAGTGCAGTGAGATGGGAAATTAATGGCAAAAGAAACCATAGAAACTCCATAAACACATGGGAATTAAATAACCCACCTGAACAACCAATGGGTCATAGGTGAAGTTAAAGAAGAAATTAAACTATGTACAATTAAATGAAAATAAGGATACAACATTCCAGAACCTATGGGATGCAATGAAAGCAGTCCTAAGAGAGAAATTTATGGTGGTGAATTCTCACATCAGGAAAACAGAATGAGTACAAAGAATAATTTAAAAAGCATGACTAATCTAAATGTACAAAGGGCTTAATCTATGATTCATGACAAGTATGTGGGCAGTGACTTTTTATGTATGGTATAATGTGCTAGATTATTCTTACTAGTTATATATTAAATCACTTCAGATGCATTTCGTTTTCTTATTGCACATTAATTATATATTAGAATTCTGATATATTTAGCTAATTTTTGATTAAGTAGTAATCTGCTTTAAACTTTAATAATGGTACTATAAAAAATATTCGTTGCAATATGTTTGTCTTAGTTAATTTTCTCATTGCTGAAACAAAGTACCCAACACCCAAAGTTAAAGGGGGAAGATTTATATAGCTCACAGTTTGTAGAGATTTCAGTCCATAATCAGCTGGCTGCATGACAGGGTGGCATGGCAGACAGGTATCCCAGGGGAGAAACAGTTCATGCTGGGCAGAAGGTAGCACAGCGAGCAAGAGAGAAGACAAGCCTTTTTCTATCCCTGAGGTTATATCCAGGCTACCAGAATTAGAGCAGTGCCAAAGTAATCAGTGGACTGATTTGGTAATCAAACACCATTAATCCCAGCACTCTTATTCCTAGCATTGCACAACAAACCAATCACACACTCTACATTTAAGCCACATCTGAAAAAGCCCCACCTCTGTCTGCATGAGTTTTTTGGGGGCCATTTATACACAAGCTGCAACAATGTCTAAACTGCAATTTTGAGTCTTTTGTTTTTTAAGTTAATCTATCTGAGTAATTTTTGAGCTTTTAATATGGTAAGCTATGTGGTACATAAGAAAAAGAATAAGGAGAGTTTCCTAGTTTAGGAAGCATTTGACCTAATAGCAAGGATAGTCTTTTCATATGCTTTTTTTTGGTTTAAGTACCAGAGGAGAGGTATACAGTTGCTATATGGAATTTAGAGCAAAGAGAAAGTAATTTCAGCTGAAGGCATTAGAATGAGGAATAGGGCCGGGGATATAGCTCAGTGGCACAAGCGCCTGCCTGGCAAGTGCAAGGTCCTGAGTTCGATCCCTGGTACAAAAAAAAAAAATTAGAATGAGGAATAGTTTCTCAGAAGAAGTAGTATTTGAGATGGGCCTTTAAGATGAGTAGGTAGATACAGGCTATTATGTAACTTCTCTGTGTTTCCATTATCAACACCCAGTCCACATTTATTGTAGCATATAGTATCATATAGTATTCCATACTGTATCAATGTTGTCTCTTCTCATGCCTATCATCAGTTATGAACTCTTTTAAGGTTAGAACTCTGTTACTCATCTTTGTGTTCTCAATACTTTGCACAGTGTCTGTTGGACAGTAGACATGTGAAATATTGAGTGAGTGTGTGATATGAAATATAATAATTTCATCTTGTCCAAGAGAATTAATGAAAATCTGAAAGACAGTATTATATAGTGATTTCATGTGCAAGTGTTTATATTGGGATTATATTCAGCAAAATCTAAAGTAAAGAAATAACTTTGAAAAATCCAGAATAAGAGCAACTGAAACAACATAGATATTATGTGGAAGAAATCTGGATGTAGGTAGTTTAAGGTTAGAGGAGCCATGAAGTTACGTGGAATCTAGGCCTTTTCCAGTCCTACTTTGACATTTTTAGTGTGCAGTCCTTGTTATGGACTGAGATAATAGCCACAACTTGAAGAGTACACCCCTCTATTTTAAGTCAATGCTTTATAAGTTGCAAATGTTGTTGCTTAAGTCTCCTTGGCCAGAACTCAATCCTGTGGCCTTATGTAGTTACAAGTAAGGCTAACAAATAGTTGTTTCTGTAGGCCAAAATATGCTCAGTAAAAATAAGGTTCTGTTACTAAGAAAAATGGAAGAGTGAACATTGAAGTCATTGCCCCAGTTGGCCTGCAGTCTGCAAGTTTGAGTTCTGACTCTTTATCCTTCTGGCTGTGTCATATTGGATAATTCAGTCTGCCTCTCTGAATCTTGATTTCTTCTTTTGTAACATGGATGTAATAATTGTCTCTCCTTGGTAGGTTATACTGAGGACAGTTAAGATCATAGATGTAAAGAGCTAAGCACCATAGTACCTGAGATATAATAAGCCCTCAGTAATTGGTGACTTATTTTTATTACCATTAGAATACCATTGAAGGTTCTATTCTGAGTTTAATTCCAGACTAGTCTGGCAGCAGTAGATGTTCTGGACTCTTTCTTTGGGCAAAAACTGTTCAGCCCACTCACCTTCTGCTCCTTCTGCCTGCTTTAATTTTGTGAGTTGATTGAGTGGTGAAAAGTTTGTCTTAGAGGAGAGGCTCCTGTATATTTTAGTGGTCTGCTAGTGCCTTATGCATTAACTAACCAAAACACAGCTGGTAAGTCTTAATTTTAGATTTGGTTTTGTTCACTTTTTCTATTTAGTACTTCTCTAGCTTAGTACCTGATACTTAGTAGTCACTCAAGGATTTCTAACAGTCCATTTAATTTTTACCACAGTTTTTTGAGATATAGTTTTTATTAATATATGTTTATATATTACTTGAAGTAAATGTCATGATGTTTCTTTTGATCTCATCATTCATTTGACATACATTTTTTGAAGCTTAGAATTTGCAAGTGGCATATTTGTGGCAGTAGGGAACCTAACAGTGAACAATCATAAATTCCTCATCTCATGGAATTTATATTCTATGAACAAAACAGATAGTAAATAAGTTAAATAGTAAATAATATTTCAAATATGCCGATGATATAAATAAACTAGGGAAAGAGACAGGGAATGCCTAGCATGTTAGGGAAGGAGAAGAAAGATTTGGTTAAGGGTCTGAGGACTGTTAGGAGGGGTAACTTGGCTAAAGTTAGAGCTAGCAGTGCAAAGATCTGGGGTCATAATGGTTCATGTGAGAATAGCAAATATAAAAGCAATGAGATGAACTAGCTTGCTGGGTGAGAAAAAGGATGGTTGAAATATAATCATTAATGGCGTGGCTGGGGGGTGCATGCAGAATAACTGGGGTTAGGTTACCAAGTAGACCTTGATAACAATTTTGTATTTTATTCTCAGTATTATATTATTTAAACAAGAGAATGAATGCTATGAGTTATGTTCTTAAAATTGTACTTAGTTTCTCTGTCGAGGGTAGATTATAGGGTAGCAACAGTGGGAGCAGTAGTACTACTTATCCTAGGCAAGGAATAGTAGACATGGCAAAGAATAATTGGATATTCTTTGCATATACTCTAACACGTTAGAGTTAAATCTAAAAGGTTTGTTGATGGACATAGTGGCACTTACCTATAATCTCAGCTAGTATAAGGCTGAGGCAAAAGGATTGGAAGTTCTAGGGAAGCCTGGACAACATAGCAAGACCCCCATTTCAAAACAAAAACTAAAAAAGGGTAGGGATATACTTCGGTGGTAGAGCATGAACAGAGCCCTGGATTTAATCCCCAGGAATAAAAAACATCAAACAAACTTACTGATGGATTTTCTCAAATCCAGTGATGGTTTTGGGTCTGAGCAACCAATAGTGGTTACCTAGCACAGGCATGGGTTTGAAGTTAGAACACGAAGTAATATGAAGAAGTTGGCAAAAACTTTCATACAAGGGAAGGTGATACTAAGTTTTAATTTTGTTTCCTTTGCAGAAAGCCTTCCTGATATATTTTGTTAGGGTAATATTAGTATTTAACCCTCTCATCCTTTCCTATTGTTTCTCCCAAACAAGACTTTTTCATAAAAATGACAGAAAGTTGGACAGAAAGTTGGAAAGGAGGATGCTTTTTTGAAGCATAATATCAACGTGAATTCAGTAGGATGGGGGTTGTTGGGAGGGGCTACAACCCAAGATTTAACTATTATTCTTTGTAAACTCATCACCTTATGATTCTTCATCATATAGATTTCAGTATTTAGGAACCAGTTTAGAATGTTTATGTGGTTATTTACTCTCCTGCTGATGTACAGCTTTTCTTTTGCTGCCCAACTGGTTATTAGCATTAGTCGAGAATGATTCATAAAGGTGGAAAAACTGGTTGTGAACAAATACTTCTTGTTTTGGTATTATTTTTACCTACCAAATTTCACCTTTGTTTTAGTCTCATGCCCTTTCTTGTGAGACAGGGCGTTGCTATATAACACAAGCTGGCTTTGAGCTCACTATCCTCTTGTCTAACTCCCCTCCCTCCCTTGTTGAGATTATAGGTATATAACATCACATAGTGCATTCATGCCCACTTTTTTTATTTTAAAAATTGAACTAACAAAACAATAATGAAGATAAAATTAAAACCACACACACAAAAAAAATGATACATGACCTCAAAACAAAATGATAGGAGTTAACAATAGTTGCTACATTACATACTGTTATCTTCAACAAGGTTGCACAGTCCACCAGACATAAGAATGTAAGATTGATCAAAGACAGTAACAAGTAATAATTAAAAAAAATGGGAAATAATGCAGAGCTTTGCCATAAAGATGGTAGGAGTTCAACAATGGTTTTTATACTGCATATTGTTGTTTTCAGATCAGTCATCTGATTACCATATTCAAGTGTGCAAAATTAAGAAAAAACAAAATTTTAAGCATTGACTGTGCCCTTCAATAAACTATAGACCTCAGCAATACACCTATTCCAGCTATCCTCAGACATACATATAAATTTTGTTTTTAATTTTAAAAACCCAAAATAACAAAAACTAATATATAAACAAAACAGCATCAACAACAATAAAAGTGATATAGAATTTCAAATCATGGTGATAGGATATTAACAATGGTTGTTATATTACGTAAGGTCATCTTCCAACTGGTTGCACATATAACCAGATATAGGCATGTAAGATTGAGCATTTACACATTAACAGTTCCTTTCAATAAGCCAAAAGATATTAGCAGTACAATTACCCTAGCTATCCTGCGTATACATATACATATTTTTCCCTCTTCCTTCTTTCCTTTTTGTCTCACTTCTTCATCCTGGTTGCTCCTTCCTATTTGAGCATTTCATTTTCCCTTTCCCAATATCTATTGTACCTTTCAAATTTTATTTACTCTTTCAGGTTCTTATAGTACAGAGGAAATATGATGCTTACAAATGTGAATCTGATTTATTTCACTAATGAGTATTGTCTCTAATTGCATCTGTTTACCTATAAAAGCCTCTAGATTTTCTTTCTTTATTGCTAAGTAATGCTCAAAATATCACATCTTTTTTATCCATTCCTCAGTTGATGGACATTTGGGTTGTTTCCAAGACTTAGCTCTGACAAATTGTGCTGCTATAAACATGGGTGCATATACATTACTGTTGTATGTTTTCAGTTCTTCTGGAAAAATACCCAAAAGGGGAATAGCTGGGTTGAATGCAACCTCTAATCCTAGTTTGCTGAGGAATGGTTGCACCAGTCTATACTCTAACAGTAGAAAAGAGTTCCTTTTTCCCCACAGTCTCTCCAGCATTTGTTATGGGTTGATTTCTTAAGGATAGCAATTCTTTCTGGGGTGAGATGGAATCTCAGTGTTGTTTTATTTTGCATTTCTCAAATGGCTAATGACATTGAACATTTTTTCATGTATTTATTTGTCATTTGTATTTCTTCGTGTGAGAAGTGTGTATTCATCTCATGCCCATTTTTGGATTGGGACTTTGAATTTTGGGGTCCTGATTTTTTTTTTTAATTCTTTATATGTTCTAGACAGGAGTTCTTTGTCTGAGGGACAGTTGGCTAAAATTTTTTCCAATTCATGGGTTTTCTTTTCACATTGTTGATGATTTCTTTTGATGTGCAAAAGCTCTTCAATAAGATGAGATCCCAGTTGTTGATTCTTTGAAGTGTTTCCTGTGTAGTTTGGTTTTTGTTCATGAATTCTCTACCTACCCCTATTTTTTTTTTTTAACATCTGTTCCTTTTTATTTATTTATTTATTTTTTCCGGTACCGGGGATCGAACTCAGGGCCTTAGTGCTTACCGGGCAAGCACTTACACCACTGAGCTATACCTCCAGCCCTACCCCTATGTCTTTAAGACTTCCACCTACTTTCTCTTCCATTAGATCTAGTGTTTCTGATTTAATATTTAGATCTTTAAGCCATTTTGACTTTATTTTGGTCCATGGTGATAGGCTTGGGTCTAGTTTTAGTCTTTGGCATGTGGAAATCTAATTTTTCCAGCAGTATTTATTAAAGATGTTATCTTTCTTCCAGTGAACATATGTGGTGGTCCCTTTGTCAAAGATAAGGTGGCTGAGTGTCTTTGTGGTTGTGTCTGCATCTTCTAGTCTATTCCCTTGATCTTCAGGTCTGTTTTTTTTACAAATACCATGCTGATTTTGTCACAGTACTTTGTAGTATAATTTCAAGTCCAGGATTGTGATGTCTCCTGCCTGCCTTTGCCTCCAGGATTGCTTTTGCTATTCTAGGGCTCTTCTGGTTTCAGATGAATTTAGGAATGTTTTCTCTAGATCTGTGAGATATAATAATGATACTTTAATCAGGATTGCTTTGAATCTGTGCAACAGTTTTGGGTATTTGGCCATTTTCACAATGGTCTTCCTATCTATGAGCAAGGAGTATCTTTCCATTTTTTGAAGTCCTCTTCAGTCTCTTTTTTCAGAGTAGTGTAATTTTCACTGTGTAGATGTTTTACTTCTTTTGTTAGATTAATTCCTAAGTATTTCAGTTTTTTGGATATTATTGTAAAATGTATAGTTTCCTTTATTTCTCTCTTGGTATGTTTCTTGTTTATGTATAGGAATGCTATTGATTTTTGAGTGTTGACTGTGTATTCAGCTATGCTACTGAATTTGTTGATTAATTGTAGGAGTCTTTTGGTGGAGTTTTTGGGATCTTCTATGTAAAGTATCATGTCATCTGTGAATAAAAGTAATTTCACTTCTTCTTTTCCTATCTTTATTCCTTTTATTTCTCTCTCTTGTCTAATTGCTCTGGCTAGTGTTTCCAGAACTATGTTGAATAAGAGTGGTGACAGTGGACATCCTTGTCTTATTCCTGATTTTAATTGAAAGCTTTCAGTTTTTGTCCATTTAGTATGATGTTAGCTATTGATTTGTCATAGTTGACTTTTATCAGATTGAGGTAAAGTCCATCTATGCCAATTTTTTGTAGGTTTTTTTTTAATCATGAATAAGTGTTGGACTTTATCAAAAGCTTTTTCTGTGTCTATTGGGATGATCATGTGATTCTTGCCCTTAGCTCTGTTGATATGGTGTATTACATTGATTAATTTGCATATATTGAACCATCCCTGCATTCCTGGACTGAATCCCACTTGGTCATGATGTATTATCTTCTTGATGATTTGTTGCATTCTATTAGCTAGCATTTTATTGAGAATTTTTGCATCTATGTTCATTAGGAAGATTGCCATGTAGTTCTCTTTCTTGGTTGGGTCTTTCTCTGGTTGTGGTATCAGTACAATATTTGTCTCCAAAAATGAGCTGGCGAGAATTGCTTCCCTTTCAATTTCATTGAAGAGTTTGAGGAATGTTGGTATTAAAGCTTCTCTGAATTTCTTGTAAAATTCTGCTGTGAATCCATCAGAGCCTGGCCTTTTCTTTGTTGGTAAGTTTTTAGTCACATTTTCAATCTCATTAATTGATATTCGGTTATTCAGGATTTTTATATCTTCTTGACTCAACCTTGGTAATTCATACATATCTAGGAATCTGTCCATTTCTTCTGAGTTTTCTATCCTACGGGAGTAAAGATTTTCAAAGTAGGCCTTAATGGTCTTCTGAATTTCTATAGAATCTGTAGTAATTTCATCCTTTTCATTTCTTATTGCATGGATTTGAGTTCTTTCCTTTCTTGTTTTGATAAGGTTGGCTAGGGGTTTGTCAATTTTATTTATTCTTTCAAAGAACCAACTCTTTGATTCATTTATTTTTTATAGGGTTTTCTTCATTTCAGTTGCATGAATTTCTGCCCTGATCTTTATAATCTCCTCCCTTCTTTGGGCTTTGGGCTTGACTTGTTCTTCTTTTTCTAAAAATTTGAGCTGCAGCATTAGGCTATTTATTCATTCTATTTCTGTTTTCCTTATGTGTGAGTTCACTGCTATAAATTTCCCTCCTAGGACTGCTTTCACTGCATCCCACAGATTCTGGTAAATTGTATCTACATTTTCATCTGTTTGTAGGTATTTTTTAATTTCTTCTCTAATTTCTTCTGTGACCCATTGGTTGTTCAGGTGGTTGTTGTTTAATTTACAAGTGTTTATGGAGTTTTTGGAGTTCCTTTTGTTATTAATTTCCAATTTCATTGCACTGTGGTCAGATAATATGCATGGGATAATTTCAGTTCTTTTGCATTTAGGTAGGTATACTCTGTGGGCTAGAATGTGCCCTATTTTAGAGAAAGTCCCATGTGCAGCTGAGAAAAGTATGTATTCTGAAGTTGTGGGGTGGAACATTCTGTAAACATATATTAAGGCCGTTTACTTGCAGCTTTGGTTCAGATCTGTTATTTCTTTGCTGATTTTTTGTCCTGCTGATATATCTCTTTGTGTCAAAGAGGTGTTGAGTCCCCCTATTACAATAGTGTTATTGATTATATGGATTTTCATATGTTAAGATTTGTCTTATGTAGTTTGGTGCTCTAATATTTGGTGCATATATGTTTAGGATTGTTATCTCATCCTCTTGCAGTTTTCCCCTAACAAGTGTGCAGTGACCTTCTTTATCTCTTTCAATTGTTCATGGCTTAGAGTTGACATTGTCTGCAAACATAGTAGCTACTCCTCCTTTTTTCTGGGTTCCTATTGCATGGAGGATTGTTTTTCATCCTTTGACTTTCAGTCTGTGGATTTTCTTTTGAGTAAAATGTTTCCTATATACAGCATGTCATTGGATTTTGTTTCTTAATCCACTCTGCCAGTCTTTTTCTTTTGACTAGTGAATTGAGGCCATTTACATTTATGGTTATAACCAATAAATGCTAGCTTATCATTGTCATGTTATTTACTTGCTGTTGGTTTCTTACTTTTTCTGTTTATTTGTTTGCTCTTCTTGAGGGTTCCTTTCTATTGTTGTTCTTGAAATTGCGTTCATTTTCTTCTCTGTTTAGAATGTCTTTTAGTGCTTTTTGTAAGGATGGTTTGGCACTTACGAAGTTCTTCAGTTGCTCTTTGTTCATGGAAATATTTTATTTCTCCATTAAACTTGAAGGATAGTTTGGCAGGATACATCAATCTTGGTTGGAAGCTGTTTTGTCGTAGGACCTGTAATACTTTGCTCCAAGCTCTTCTCAATTGGATTGTTTGTGTTGAGAAGTCTGCTCTGATTCTGATGCACTTTCCTTTATAGGTGATCTGTTTCTTTTCTCTAGCAGCTTTTAATATTCTGTTCTTTTGCTGGAGATCTGGGATCTTTATTATATGTCTGTATGTAGCTTTATTATGGTTATGACTAGTAAGAGTTCTGTATGCCTCATTTACCTGTATCGCAGGTTTTGTTTCCATGCTTGGGAAATTTTCTGCTATTATTTCTGCCAATATTCTGTTTATGTCATTTGTGTTGCCTTCTGCTGTTTCTTTGACTCCTATTACTCGGACATTATTTCTCTTTGCCTCATCTTGCAGCTGCTATATTGGTTTTTCCTGGATCCTTGTTGATTTTAAAAGATCCTTCCTTTCACAATCGCTAGCTGCCATGTTGTCTTCAAGGTCTGAAATTCTGTCTTCAGCTTCATTCAAGTGGCTTTGCACGCTTTTGAATGGAAGTTTTGATTTCTCGGAAGTCTCTTTGAGTCTGTTTCATGCGTTCTAATTCATTCCTGTATTGCTCATCCAATGTTTCCATCTGTTGCCTATGTTCATCTATTTTTTATGTGTTTCTTCTCTAGATGTGCGGAGCATTTCTTTCATTATGATTGTCATTTCATTTTTTACCTGAGAGATTACATCTGATCTGATCTCTTCTATGGCCTGATGGAGTTGTTTCTTTACTTCCACTGCAGTCATTTCAGCAATTTCAGGTGTGTGTTAACCAAGTTCTCCTATGTTGGTACCTCCTGGACTTGTTCCGAGTGGGGTGTTCTGAGATTGTGTTTTAGCCCTTCGTCTTGTCATGTTAAATGCCAGAGGAAGAATGCTCTCTCTTCTCTGGCAGTTCAGCAAAGGTCGCTAGTGGCCATAGGTTTCCTGGTATACTGGCCTGCCCCAGTGTCTGCTGAGATGCGCTGCTTAGGCTGGGGTTTTCCAGTAGCTGGTGAAGTGTACCTAGTTTTCCCAGGTCTCAGACACAAATTGTGATGTCAATTGATTCCAGCGGCCCCTTGCAGTTCAGGGCACATGTATGACCCAAAATCTGGTTGCGCTGGTGGTGCAATCCCAGGCCAGTGGTCCTGTGACCCCACACAGTTCAGAATACAGGCAAAACCCAGACATGAACTGCAGGGTCAACAGTTTGTGGACCACCTCATTCTTGTCTCCAGTCAGTTCAGGTCATGCATAGGATCCAGACACAGGCCGCACCAACAGCGATCACAGACTGCCTGTGTGTGTGACCACCTGGGGGGCAGGGCACAAGTGAAGCCCAAACCAGAACCACAGTCTCAGTAGCTCCTGGAGCGCTCGCACCCAAACCTCACTGAGCACTAGGCATGTGGGGGAGGGGAGCACGCATGAACCCAGGTGAGAGCAGTTCACAGTGCTGCTGAGTGAGGATCTCCTGTCTGCACCAGGTGCATGGGGGGCAGAGACTCAGACTATAATGGTGGCAGGGTCATGAGTTGCCCACTCTGCCCCCAGGAAATAGATGGGAAAATCAGATTTTGTTTCTTGATCCACTCTGCCAGTCTGTTTCTTTTGATTGGTGAATTGAGGCCATTTACATTAATGGTTATTACTAATATATATTGACCTATCATTGTCATGTTATTTTCCCACTGTTGGCTCTGTACTTTTCCTGTTTAGCTGCTTACCTTGCTTGGTAGTTCTCTTCCATTGTCGGTCTTGAGATTATGGTCATTTTTATCTCTGTATAGAATATCTTTCAGTACTCTTTGTAGGATTGCTTTGGCACCCATTAATTTCTTCAGTGGATCTTTGTCATAGAAGTATCTTATTTCTTCATCAATTTTGAAAGATAACTTTGCAGAGTAGAGCAATCTGGGTTGGAAGTTGTTTTCTTTCAGGACCTGAAATACTTCATCCCAAGCTCTTCTTGACTTAATGGTCTGTGTTGAGAATTCTGCCGTGATTTTGATGGGCTTTCCCTCATAGGTGATTTGTTTCTTTTCTCTGCTTTTAGTGTCCTGTTCTTTTGCTCAATTTCTGTAATCTTGATTTTCATGTGTGTGGGTAGAGATTTAGTTTGGTTATGGCTAAGTAGGATTCTATATGCCTCACTTATGTGTATATAAGTTTCTTGTCCCATGCTTCGGTAATTTTCTGGTATTACTGCTGCAAATAGGCTTTTTATGTCATTTATGTTGCCTCCTGCTGTTTCACTTACACCTGTCAGCCTTATATCATTTTTCTTTTCCTCATTTTGCAGCTGATGAATGGTTATTTGCTGTTTCTTTGTTATTTTTAAGAGATATTTTCTTTCATGATCACTAGCTGCAATGCTGTCTTCAAGGTGTGAAAGTCTATCTTCTGTTTCATTCAAGCAGTTCTTCCAGCTTTCAGTGGAATTTTTAATTTCCTGCATGTTGCTTTGAACCTGTTTCATGCATTATAATTCTTCCCTATACTGTTCATTCAAGGTTTCTGTCATTTTTCTGTGCGCCTCTATTTTTTTTCTATGTTTTCATTTAATATGCTGAGTGATTCTTTCATTATGGTTGTCATATCTTTTCTTACCTGAGCAGTTATTTCTGATCTGATTTTCTCTATAGCTTGATGTAGTTGTTTCTTTACGTTAGTTGCTATCATTTCAGTGATTTCAGTAGTGTGACTTCCATGTTCTTCCACGTTGATGTTTCCTGGACTTGTGGGTGGGGTGGTGTTCGGCTGAGATTGCATTTTGCTTTTTTTGTTATTTTCAAATCTCCTAGGTTTCCAGGGATTCAGGTTTGTTCCTGAGATGACAGTGGAGGACAGAGCCATAGGACCCAGGCACCCAGACAGCTCACCACGGCCTCCCAAGTCCAAGGCCCCTCCCCTGTTGGCGGCAGGTGGTGGGACTGGAGGGTCCAGATTATTAGGCAGCTCGCTGAGGCTTTGTGAGTTCAAGGCCCCTCCTGAAGTCTCATGCCCACTTTTAAAGGCTATACATTATTATTTCTGTGTTTTGGAGATGGATAGAATCTATGTATGTACATCCTATATTCCATTCTCCTTTGAAGAAAGGTATCCCAACTTCCTTGGTGTCTAAGACAAGGAACCATAGAGGTAAAAAAAAAAACAAAAAAAAAACCTTGTCAGGATTGCTTCCAGGGGAGAGCAATTTAGATTTCCACAGGAAACAGAAAGGTAAAGCAAATGAGAAAAGTGCTGGTGAATCTTGGTAGAACTTGCTTGGCCTACAGCAGTTGCCAAGCTAGTTTCAGACTGGTTTCTGCTGTTTGGGAATGGGAGCCCGATATTATCATTCTTTCCAAAGTTTTAAAAGCAACAAAACATCTTAGTTGCTATGTCATTTCCTGATTTTTAAAATATT
This sequence comes from Dinomys branickii, assembly GCA_004027595.1. Taxonomy (NCBI): domain Eukaryota; kingdom Metazoa; phylum Chordata; class Mammalia; order Rodentia; family Dinomyidae; genus Dinomys; species Dinomys branickii. Next base: position 21,978 of record PVLD010013006.1, on the reverse strand, counting down.
GATAAAATTCTCAGTGTGGTACAATTAAAACCAAAAGAAGTTCGTTCTGTAGGCTGCATGTTGTTCCTTTTGATCTGGTCAGTCTTCCTCATTTACAGACGGAGAAGAGAAAGAAATTCAAGAGATGTAAAATGACTTTCCCAAGTTCACATAGCAGCTAGCAGCAAAACTAGGAGTAGGACCTTGTTCTCCTTTCTCTTGCGTGTTTCAGTGAATCTCTGTCTAGAGAAGTGTTTGGATAATGCAAATTTAGGTTTACAGTTTAGATTCCAGGTGGCCTGAAATCCATAAATGAACAACAGATAAAGAACCCTCTGTAATACCTGCTATTTAATATGTTGGAAATGTAAGAGAAACAGGCCTAAATAATTACATTTAGATGAACTGATGGTAGAAGATTTTTGAAGCAGGAGCCCCAGAGACTGCTTTTCTATCTTTGTCTTTTCTCGTTTTTTAAAAATTTATTTCCTTACTTACATATGGTATATACAATCTTTATGCAAGTAATAGGAACACACTGAACTTAATGTAAAATGCTACTATCCCTAATGCCAGTCACAGCAGTAATTATTTTTCTAGTCTTTTACATACATATACCCCCTATGGAAAATACGTACTTACTACCACTTTGCAAGTTTTAAAAAATTTCCACAGTGTATACTGTCATATATGCAGGTACATACAAATATAATTTATTCTTTTTATTTGTTATGCTAAATTTCATAGTTTGTTAATCCCGCAGTTTAGTTATCTACTATTGATGAATGCTTAGGGTGTTTACAGATTTTCAGTATTACCAACAGTGCTGCAATAAAAATTTTTAGGCATGTCCTCTTGCTAGTGTTTCTCAATAAGAAAGGAGGAATGGACTTCCTTGGCATGTGATTTCAGTGTAGCAGTTCAGTTTTACACTTCTGTTAGCACCATATGGAAGTCTCTAGTTTTTCCAAAGCACTTAACACTTTCTCTTATCAGATTAAATTTTTTTTCAGTCCAGTGGATAAGAAATGATATCTTAATTATGAGTAGGTTTGAGCATCTTTTGCATCTTTTGAAATATTAACCATTTCACATTTTAATTTTTTTTGATTTTTTTTTTTTCCGGTACCAGGGATCGAACTCAGGACTTTGCGCTTGCCAGGCAAGTGCTTATGCCACTGAGCTATACCCCCAGCCCCCCATTTCACATTTTATGTTCACATCCTTGTTGGAATTTCTTTGGGGGTGTATTTGGCTTTTTCTTACTAATTTATAGAACTTCCTTATGCATTTTGTTCATATATTCTTCCTATTTATTCTTCTCTTGTACATGTTAGGAATCTTTTTCATTCAAATATTTCTAAATTTCCTGTTGACTAGCCCTGTCATTTGGGGGGAGCATCATTTGACTTTCACAGAGCCAAATGAGTTACTGTCCTGGTCCACTTCTCAACTAGAGCACAGGTTTCTGAGGCAGCTATTCTGTTCCAGAAATTCGGGGACATATGATGATGTGGTTTTCTGTTCAGTTATCTTTTGATTAAAGACTGCCCTCAGCAAACAACTGAAAAAGATACCATGCTATAGTTTGGGGATACGCTTACTCAGATACCAGCCTTAGATCCAGATAACTCTGTACCCTCTGCATATGCCCCATGCTGTTTTGTTTTATTTCAGTACTGGAGATTAAACCCAGGGCCTTGGACTGAACTACATTTGCATTCCTTTTTATTTATATTTTTTAAATTTTGAAGACAGGGTCTTGCTAAATTGCATGCATTGACCTTGAACATAGACTCCTCCTGCCTCATCCTCCAGAATACCTTGGATTATACAGATGTACCATCATGCCTGACAATGCCCTATTCCAGTGATGACGGACCTTTTAGAGCTTTCAGTGATAACAAACTGCCTACTATAGCGACTTGTGCCATAGATCCACAATCAGTGCCCTATGCTTTTAAAGGCCCCTCTTTTAATCATACCTGTCTCCCTGTGGACCATTCTTCCAAGTAGCTATCACCCAGGAATTACCTGACAAAAGGTCCCGAGTTTGCCAAAAAGATGGATCCAGTCATCGAACCCCATCCTTGAGATATAGAAATACCTATATCTCAGGTGTGGCCAAGAGGATGACTTGAGAGAGGTGTTCTCAGAGCTGGGACTCTAACTTAAACACCTGTGCACAAGACTCCTGGGTGTGTAGGGAGGGACTAGGGTGTAGGAAAAAACGGGTTGAGGGTGGGGTGGATTTAGGCCAGGTTCCTCCATTTGGACTCTTATACCAACTCTAACTGTCAGGGTTGGGTCTGCCCGCAAGAGCCGTTCTCTTTTGACCAACTGCCTTAAAAATTTTTTTAAGCTATTGTGAAGGTTTTCTTGACTCGCTTAGAGGCTGAGTATAGCAGGCTCAACACAGAGCCCAGTTAATCTTGAGAATAATTCCCAGTCAGCTGGCAGATGCAATGGAGGATTTTCCTGGCACGAGACTCTCTTCAGGTGCCTCTTTCTGTCTCCTTTGCGTAGGTGATGCCACTTTGTGAAAAGGGCGAAGGATTCTGCTGACACACTGCATTTTTCTGAAACAAAGTGAAGGGTTCCCTTATCTCTTTGTACAAGGCACATCTGCCTGCAGACAGGCCTTCTGCTTCCTAGGGCCTCCTTCATCATCCTGTTTCTTTTCAGGTTTGAAGGCATAGTTTAGTGCGTTCCGTTCTGTTTTCCAGAGCCAAGGGAGATGTCATACTGCATCAGGGTTCTTATGAAAGAGCTTAAAATGGGCGCTGGCAGCTGGGGTGTGTGGGGAAGAGAGCTTTCCAGGGACAAGTGACCTGCTTGTTCAGCCAATAAGAAGCAGGTTAGACGAATGATCTCACCAGACAGGCTTTATTGTCTGATCATCTCATAAAAGCAGAATTGTTTCTGGCAACTTAACCCTTTTTTAGGTCTGTAGGTCTCACACACTGCTGGTATGTGACCTCTAGATTCCTTTTCAGCTGTCTCTGTGAGAGTACAGAGATTAAAATAGAAATTATTCCTATTTAGAACCACAGCTAGAATGGGAGAACATATCTGAAGTGGATATTGTTTGTAGTTACGTTAGGTCAGTATTTTACTGTATAGGCTTAGGAAAGAAGAGACGTTAGAGGGGTAAAAGATTAGTTTTTATGCATTTTAATATACATAAATGGATCTTACAAAGTATTCCTAGTGTAGAAGAATTTACATCATTTCTGCCAAACTTGGAAATTACATGTCAAAGATCCTGACGCCAGTTTTGAGTAAGAGATATTTGTAGTATTTGTTTATTCTTGTACTTCTTTGCTGTTCTTTCCCTTATAAAAATGGCAGTCATTTTTTGCTTCCTTTTCCTCATTAGTAAAATGAGTTCCTACCCTATAGTTATGCAGATAACAAAATAAATTGGTTCTTGTTATTTTAGATTATGCTAAACATATGTCATTAGAACAGTATTCATTTATGTGTGGAGCAAACATTTTTTTGATGCTAGGCACAAGAGATACATAAAAGAGATGTAGTTCTTACCTTTAAGGAATGGAAAACGTCATGAGGAAGACAAAAATAATAAAATGGTCTCATACTTCTGTCATATTTACTCTGTGGCAGACCCTGTTCTGAGCATCTTGACCTATATTCATTCATTTAATCTTTCTACAGCCCCATGAAATAGGTGCTTTTGCAGTTAGCTTTGTTTTATAAATAAAGATATAGAGGTATATGGAGATGAAGTGACTTGCCTAAAGCCACACTTGTAGTAGAACAGTTGAGATTTTAATCTAGACAGTGGGGCTGTACAGTCTGTGCTCCAGATCTGTGCTGACTAATACAGTGGTGACTAAGCCATGTGTGACTTTGGCAGCTAGTACTCTACAAGTTGATTGAACTGTGTGGAGAAAGAAAAGATTTTCAGACGCTATGTGTTTGTATGTGTGTGTGAATATATGTATATATGTGTGCATGTATAATCTATGCTTAACATTGTATATATTATACAATAACCTCATATTGTAATCAGTGCAAATGATAATATTTTAGACATACTGGGTTATATAAAATAAAAATTATTTTCACTTTTGTATTGTAGCTTCTAGAAAAATAGCATGTGTACATGCCTTTGGGGCACACAGTATTTTTCTTTTTCTAAGTTTTTTATTAGTATATGTTTGAAGTACATAGTGATTACATTTAAGTGTCGGGAATTGGCACATGTACATACATCTCAATTTTTTCCCATTTTCCACCTTCTTTTGTTTTCAGAATATTTTTTTGCCAACATCAGATTGTTTTTATTTATTTTATAAGTTCTTAACAAGTTAATTATCCAAAAAACATAAAGCACATAAGACAATTATACTAATCAAGGTGCATTTTTAGACACACTGTCCATGCTGGATTATAGTACCATTTTCTCTTTCATCATTTTGTCTGTCTTTTATTTTGCACTTTATTTATATACTGGATTTCTCATATAAGAGAAAATACAATATATTTAGGGTTGTGTGCCTCATTTACTTCACCTAACTTGATGGTCTCAAGGTGCATCTGTTTTCCTACAAAGGACTCAAGTTTATTTTTCTTTATAGCAGTGTAGTATTCCACTGTGTATAAGTACCACATTTTCTTTTTCCATTCATCTGTTGATGGACATATAAATTACAGCCAAGATTTAACTATAATGAATTGTGATGTTATAAACATATGCACCTATCACTGTGATATGATGTATTTTATTCTTTTAGAAAGATACATAAAAGAGGAATAGCTGGGTGAAATGAAATTTCTATTTTTAGTTTTTTGAGGAATCTTTGTACTGATTTCAGTAGTGGTTGTACCATTTTATATTGTTACCAACAATGAAGAGGGGTTCCTTTTTCTCTGCTACTCTCTAACATTTGTTATGGCTAATTTCTTGATGATAGCCATTTTTTCTGGAGTGCATAGAATCTCAGTGTTGTTTTGATTTACATTTCTCAAATGGCCAGTGTTGATGAATATTTTTTCATGTAATTATTAGCAGTTTGTAGTTCTTCATCTCAGAAGTATCTGTTCATTCCATATGCCCCGTTGTTGATTGGGTCTTTAAATTTGGACATCCAATTATTTTGGGTTCTACATATATTCCAGATACTGTATTAGTCCTTTGTCTAGATGGTAACTGACAAAAACTTTTTTCCACTTTGTAGATTGTCTGTTCACTCTATTGGTAGTTTCCTTTGCTGTACATAGCTGTTTAATTTATTATTTGTTGATTCTTCGTTTATGTCATATCTAGACATGTTCCCCCCCTTCCCCAAGAACCTCCTGTGCTCATAGGTGGGACTTTTCAGGAGGTGGCTGGATTACGGTGTGTGTTAACTGGATTAGCCCACTGACTGGTTTAGAATAGTTCTAGGTATGACTGAATGGATTTACTGGGTGTGAATGGCATCAACCAATAGGTTTGTAGCAAGCAGGAGTGGGGGGTGTGGGGGTCATGGTGGTGCACATTTGTAATCCCAGCACTCTAGATGCTGAGGTAGGAGGATTGCCAAGAGTTCAAAGTCACCGTTGGTTACAAAATGACTTCAAGGCCAGCCTGGACTACATAGCAAGACCTTGTCTCAGAAAACAATAGCAGCAACCAAAAAAAAAAAAAAAAAAAAAAAAAAAAAAAAAAAAAAAACCAAAAAAGAAAAAACAGAAACCCAATAAGCTTGTGGCCTGGATGGAATATAAAGGAAAAAGAATGTTTGCTACTTTTTTCAGCCTGCCTTGCTGTGGACTCTTTCTCCTTTGCCATATACCTTTACCATACCAGACAGTTGAAGCCAGCTGACTGTAGACTGAAACCTCTACAAATTGTGAGCTAAAATAAACCTTTCTTCATTTAACTTGTGGATGCTGGATATTTTGTCCCAGCAATGAGGAAGTAACTAAGACGCTTGGTATTATTTCTTGTGCCACTTGGGTTCTGTTCAGAAAGTCTTTGCCCACACCTGTATCTTGAAGAATTTCACCTATTTTGTCTTTTAGCAGATTAATCATTTATGTTTTAATATTTAGATATTTGATCCATTTTGATTTTAGTTTAGTGCATAGTGAGAGACATGGGTCTGGGTTTAGTCTTTGGCATCTTGATAACCAGTTTTCCCAGTACCATTTGTTAAAGAAGCTGTTTTTCCTCCAGTGAAAATATTTGGCCCTTTTATCAAAGATAAGGTATCTAGGTATTCCTGGAGTAGTTTCTGCATCCTCTATTCTATTCCATTGATCCAAAAGTCTAGTTTTTTTTTCCCCAGTACCATACTATTTCTATCATTGTAGCTCTGTAATATAATTTGAAGGCTGAGATTGTGATGGCTTCTGCTTTGCCCTTGTTGCCCAGAATTGCTTTTCCTTTTCTAGGTCTCTTCTGTTTCCTTATGAACTTTAGGATTACTTTCTTTGGTTTTGTGAAGAAAATCAGAGAAAGTAATGTTGATATTTATTGAGATTATGTTAAATCTGTTTAAAAGCTTTTGGAAGTATGATCATTTTGACTATATTGCTTCTGCCCATTTAGGAACAGGGGATATCTTTTCATTTTCTGTTGTCTTCTTTCATCTCTTTTTTCAGAATACTGTAGTTTCGTTTTTTTTTTTTTTTTTTTTTTTTTTTTTTTTTTTTTTTTTTTTTTTTTTTTTTTTTTTTTTTTTTTTTTTTTTTGGCGGTACTGGGGATTGAACTCAGGACCCTGCGCTTGCTAGGCAGGCGCTTATTCCACTGAGCTATATCCCCAGCTCCTGTAGTTTCCATTGTAGAGATTATTTTTACTTGCCTCTTTCCCTTTCCGTCTTTCTCTCTTTTTCTTTCTTTTGAGTTGGGGTCTTTCCACATAGTCTATGGTGGCCTCCAACTCACTATATAGTCCAAGCTGGCCTCAGACTTGTGGTGATACTCTTGACTCAGCCTCTCAAGTGGGGGGCTTATAGGCATGCACCACCACACCTGGTACTTGTAAGAATTTCTAAATTAATTCCTAAGTATTTCATTTTATTTGATGCTACTATGAAACATATTGTTTCCCTAATTTTACTCTTAGTGAGTTTATTATTGGTGTACAAAGATGCTAATTGATTTTTGAATGTTGACTTTGTATCCTGCTATGCTGCTAAATTTTGTTATTAATTCTAGGAGTCTTTTGTTGGAGTTTTGGGGTCCTTTTGAATATCATGTCATCTGCAAATAATGATAAGGTCACTTCTTTCCTATCTATATCCCTTTTATTTCTTTCTCTTACATAATTGCTCTGGCTAACATTTTGAGAACTACATTGAATAATAATGGTGATAGTGGACGTGTTTGTCTTGTTTCTGATTTTAGAGGGAAAGCTTTCAGCTTCTTTCCATTTAATACAATATTAATTGCTGTTTTGTCATGAGTGGCTTTCACATACCAATTTTTTATACATGTTTTATTATGAATGGATGTTGGAATTTGTCTAATGCTTTTTCTGATCTGTTGAGAAGGTCATGTGATTTTGGGGAAATATTGCTGTTAGATCTATTCTAAAATTCCTGTAGAAGTCAACCATACATCTGTCAGAACCTGGGCTTTTCTTAGTTTTTTTTTTAATCTTTAATTTAATTGAGTAATAACAGATTACTCAGGATTTTTATATCTTGGTTCAGCTTTGGTAGTTTGGATGTATATAGGAATCTATCCATTTCTTTTTGAATTTTTTTACAGTACAGGTTTTTAAAGTAGTTACTAATGATGTTCTGGATTTTGGTACTCCATTGTGATTTTGCTTTTTTCATTTCTAACTGCCAGAATTTGGGTCTTTTCCTATTTTGCTAAGGTTAGCTAAGATTTGTCTGTTTATTCTTTCAAAGAACCAACTCTTTGATGCACTGATTCTTTGTACACAGTTTTTTAGTCTTGATTGTATTAATTTCTTTGTAATTTCCTTCCTTTTACTAGCTTTGGATTTGGATTTTTCTTGTTTTTCTAGGACCTTGGGATGCATCATTAGGTTATTTACTTGGATTCCCTCTTTTTCTGATGTGGGAATTCACCACTATAAACTTCCCTCTTAGGACCACTTTCATTGTCTCCCATAGTTCTGGTATGTCATACTGGCATTACATTTGATTGTAGGAACTGTCTGATTTCTTTTTTAATATCATCTGTGACTCTCTGGTTAATCAAGAGGGTATTGTTTAATTTCTATGTGTTTGCATAGTTTCTGTGGTTTCTTTTGAAATTCATTTCTGGTTTCATTTGATAATATGCAAGGGATAATTTTGATTCTTTTGCACTTAAGTGTTTTATGGGCTTGTATCTGGTGTATTTTGGAAAGTGTGTGTGCTGCTGAGAAGAATATGTAGTCTGTTGATGTTGGATGGAACACTATAGGTATCTGCTAAGTCCATCTGTTTGGAAGGTTTGTTCCAACTCTATTTCTTTGTTGAATTTTTGTCTAGTTGACAAAATTGGGTATTGAGTTCCCTCATTACAATTGTAGTGGTGTTTATCTGATTTTTTCATGTCCATTAGTGTTTTATGAATTTGGATGCACTGGTATTTGGTGCCTACATGTTTATAATTATTATATCTTTCTGTTGAATTGTTCCCTTAACCAATGTTTAGTGACTTTGTTTATGCCTTTTGCTCAATCTTGGTTTGAACTCTGCTTTGTCTGAAATTAGGATGACTATTCCTGCCTTTTCTGGGGTTTGTATTTCATAGGATATTGTTTTGCATCCTTTGATTTTTAATCTGTAATTTTCTTTTTGAATGAAATATATTTCTTGAATATCATTGTGATACTGTATCTCTTTGGGTTTTGTTTCTTGATCTACTCTGCCAGTCTATGTCTTTTGATTGGAGAATTGCAACCATTCACATTGAAAGTTTTTACTGAGAAATATTGACTTATTCATGCCATTGCCTTATTTTCCTGATTTTGTTCCCCTTCTTTTTTTCCTTTTTTGTTTAACTCATCATCCTACCAGGTATATTCATTCTTTTTTACTTACTGACCTTGTTGGCTTCATTATTTCTTTCTAGGATATGCTTCTTTGTAATGCTGATTTGGTGTTCATTAATTTCTTGAGGTGCTCCTTGTCATGGAAATAACTTATGTCTCCATCAGTTTTTGAAGCACAGTTTTCCAGAATATGTAAGTTGGGGTTGGAAGTTGTTATCTTTTAGGGGTTGAAACACCACTGCAAGCCCTGCTGGCCTTTACGCTTTGTGTAATGGAGTCTACTTTAATTCTAATTGGTTTACCTTTATATGTCATTCATTGCTTTTTTCTTAACAGCTTTTGAGACTTTTGTCCATGTGATGGACCTCTGGTACTTTGAGTATAATGTGGCCTGGAGAGATTCTCTGTTAGTTGTGTTTATTTGGGGTTCTTTATTCCTCACTTATCTGTGATGTATTTTAAAAGTAAAAGAAGGAAAACATTAACAAACAGACACAAAGTAGCACGAGAACAGTACATTCAAAACTGAATTACAGACAAGGTGACAAGGAATTAACAATGATTGTTGTATTACATATTGATAACTTCAAAGTGTATGTTCAGGGAAACACATTGTCTCTATATATTTTTTCTTTCCCAATTTTTTGGAAAATTCCTGCCATTATGTCTGTGAGTGGGTTTTTTTTTTAAAGGCCATTTGTTTTGTCTTCTGATTCCACGTACTCTTAGTCTTTGTACCCTCTAGCAGAGTTTGGACCCATTTTGCTTGTTGTTGCTTTTAAGGTATCTGCTTCTGCTGCCCATTCTTTTCAGTATAATTTTTAATCTCCTGGATTTCTGATTGAAATCTTTTCATGGACTGTAATTTTTTGCTAAAGTGGCCTTTCATATTTTAAATCATTTTAGTTATCTAGTTTTTATCAGTGTCTTGTGAAAGCTCCTGAACATTTACTTCCATTATCTGTTTGGTTCTATCTTCTGTGATCCTGCTAGTACCTCTTGATTGTTTTCTAACCTCCCATTATCCTTTCAAGTAATTTGGGTGTATGACTAATGCTGTTTTGCTCCTCTGTGCCCCCTGCATTGGCTTTGGGGGAGTTAGGAGTTTGAGGAGACACTTTGGTACCTGGTTTTTTCATGTTTCTTTTATTTGGTTTTGTGAAGAGATTTGTGGGTGCTTACGGTGTAAGTTCTCTTGTGTAGTGATTTCCTTTTCAGTGATACACTTGGGGCCAACAGTAGTCCTTTGCCTCAGTCGTAAGGTCTGAGCCCTTGGTTAGTTTGGGAGGGGATGATGCATGTAATTAGCTCAACAAAAAAGTTGTCTGGGAAGTACTGTTAATGTCATAGAGATGTCATAAAGCCCTCTGGCGTCCCCAGCTTTTGCTTTCTTTCTGTAGCTCTGGTTGGTCTCCCTTTCTTGTGAGCCGTGAGCTGCACGCCAGGGAGAAAGTACAGATTGTCCCTTGCCTTCTCCCTATTGTTTCATCTCTTCAGTTTGTCTTTAGGTTTCAATTTTACTGTCAGATCCTGGCTCCCTCCTTCCGTTATTTTCCCTCTCTAAATTGTTGCTCTGCAGTGTCTGGGTTCCAAGTCTCTGAGAGGCTGAGTAGTTGTTGCTCACCACTCCGCCATTTCTCTGGAAACTCCAGGGCCACTCATAGCACTTTCTATTGCTCTACCAACGTAAACCAGTACACTACAGTAATAATAACACAAACGAGTGACATTTTAGAGCATTTCCTCTGTGTCACAAACTGCTAATACTTTTACAAACATTATTAAGCCCATAATAGCCTTGGTTATCATCCTCATTTTATAGAGGAGGGAAGATGTTTTGGGAAATTCAGTATTTCGCTGTAGATTAGTGAACTAGTTAATGATAGATTTCAAATTTGAAATCCTACCTGTCTGACTAAAAAGCTATCTGCTCTTCATCACTATACTATAACTCCATTTCAAGTTAAATTTCAGGCTTTTTTTTTTTAATAATAATGTCTGATGTTACATATTTCTGTATGTAGCACATTAAAGTTCAAAGTAAAAATCACTAGGCCATAGGCTAGAAACCTCTTGCCGGGCCTCTGGCACTGTGAACATTAGCACTGTCGGGCCCGAGATGAAGAAGGAAGTCAGCCTGTGCAAACTGCATTTAATTTTCATCCCGGTAGTTCTCTCTTGGGGTCACTGGGCAATTTATGTCCAGACCCTCTTTGTCTGTAGAGAAGCAGAAGCAGGGCAATGCGGCAGTACTTTGTCGTTCATTTCTCCTGGATGATGAGAAGAAAAAAATTGCTTTCCAATTCATTGTCCTCTGAAATGCTTTGTGCCTGAGAGGGCATCAAAATGCTTTCCAGTGACCCTTGACTTTTCTATTTTCTAGAGCAAAGACTCAGGAGGACTGAAGGCGGCTATGATAGAGTTGGTGGAAAGGTTAAAGTTTAAGAGCTCAGACCCTAAGGTAAGTACTGTTTTGGTATTAGCTGGGTGTCGGTTACCCCATGCATTTTGTTCTCCAAGCGTTAAGTTTGAGGGATGTTAATGATTGTCTCTCTGAATATTACATTAAGATCTAATAAAGCCTGCCCATCAAAAGCAGTGTTCTAATGTGCCTGAAGATAAGTCCTCTAATTTTCCCTTCTCTATTTTATGACTGATAACACGTAATCATTAATTGTTTTCCCTGAACTGCAGAGAAGTATGTTTTTAAACTTTATCAGGCTTTTGAGACTCATGTCCTTTCTGACCATTAAATACAGCTAAGGCATCTGAGACGCTGATTAGCACAATACTGAGTACTGGAATAGGATCCAGACCCATCCTGTTGGTTGTCAGTGCTAATGTCTCCTCTCTCCCCCACTTACAGGAGTCAGCTGTCACCAAGCATGTTTTTGTCCTTATGACCTGCAGTTTGGTCTGGGAAATGGTTTAAGTGTTGCAGGTTTTTTTACAATATGCTGAGGCCAGGGGACATTGATATTCTGGGAGGTCTGTACTGGGGTGGGGGTGGACTGAGAACTGAGTATGCCGGAGGGATTATGTAACAGAGACTCCCGCCTCCTTCCTACGGAGACGGAGACGTTTATTGTGGTACTACCTGTTATTGGGCCCAGCTGGCTCTGTCTGAGACTCTCAGCCTTTCACTATTAAATAGGGAACTAGAACAAAATTTTATTTCACTTTATGTGCTCCTTTTCCCCTCTCAATTCTTTATAAAGGGAATGCGATGGCATTTCTTGAGCACCTGTTGAGAGACAGGCATTGTGGTAGGGGCCTTACATAATTGTGGTAAAATACACAACACAAAATTTTAGGCATTTTTAAATGTGTAGTTCAGTGGTGTTAAATACCTTTATATTGTTATGTAACCATCACCACCATTTATCTCTGGTACTTTTTCATTATGCTGAAGTGAAACTCTGTACCCATAAACACTTAATTCTTCATTCCTCCTCCTCTTACATGCTTTTGATTACAGTGTTAACCCTGTAAAGCAGCACCTTATTCCTATTTTATAGATAAGGACACAGAGGCTTGGAAAGGCAGGATCATAGGCTCCAACTCTAATGTGGTACTCAATCTCTGACTTCAGTGTCTATACTTTGTGTCCTGCAGCAAACCCAGCACTGAGTTTCATCCCTTTTCTACTATGTATTCACTTTGTGCCTCTGTATTCTAAGCTGAAACATTGTGAGTCATAGCCATGGACAGTGACAGGCTCTTCAGAAGGTGTCCACAACCACTAATCTGGAAAATAATCTTCCTTTATGTGACATTGAAAGCATTGGGGCATTAGCACTATCTGTTGGATTCTGGTGTAGAGTACCAGAGAATCATGTGTTTTAATAGACAGAGAAGCAATTAGAGTAACTTCTATCAAGCTTTCTAGCTCAGACTGGGAGAACCCCTGGGATCAGTAGTTTCCTTTAGTGAAGATGAACTACTTACTTATGAAAGGTTACTAAAAGCTTTCCCTAATAAGTTTTCCTGGTTTCTAGGGGAACAGCTATGCTAAGGGATACAACTATATTTTCTGTCTCTGTCATACCCATATGCTTGTAATCAGCAGGACAGTGAAGAGGGAAAGTTGATGCAGGTCAAATACTTTGGCTTCCTTTTTGAAAGAATATAGTGCTTCTGATGGAGAACTTGCCAGAAGTGAAAGGATTGAATGGGCCCATGAGAAGAATCCATGGAAGCCTCAGGATTCCCCCATGATGTATCATAAGCTAATGGACCTCATTTGATCTTGGGTATGTGGGTACACACTCACCACCCTTTTACCTTCAGGCCCCTTCATAGTGTGTCACACGCATGTTCTGTATGTCCTTGGAGTCATTTGAAGAAAGATGAACTTAATTGAATAAAGACTACAAGACCAGGAAGAATGGTGAAAAACAGGACACTTAAATGTATAAATTCTATAACACGGAATTTTCCTAGAAAGAAGTTGGTGTGTTTCACAAGAACCCTTCTATTTTCAGACTTTTCTGTTTTCCCTTAGCACCATCCCATCCCCTTTTTTGAGTTGGCCAGTTTAAGACAGGCAGAATCTTTCAGGCTTTATGACCTGTCATTTCCTGGTGCAGTGGCTTTACAGAGAAGCACTGATTGAGTCATAGAGTGCTGAGTATTATCTCTTCCTCACTTCCTCTAGAAATCCCTAAAGCATCACAAAACTTACTAGTCCAGATACTGAGAGCTGCTGGAGATTAAGTTAATTTTTAATTCTAAATTTTGCCAGAGACCAGTGGAAGACACGTATGTTAACCATTTTTTAAAAAATTATAAAATAATATATGCTTATAGATGAAAAATACATTTATAAAGGAAAAGTAAAATGAATTCTCCCCAAGTTACCCACTGTTATTAAGAGTTTGTTGTATACCCCTCTAGACATTTTTCTATTTTTAAAACTTTTACAAAATTATACCTTTGGCTTTGGAGTTCCCTTTTTCATTATGCAGAATGTCATAGATATTCTGTGTCAGTAATACAGAGTTAATTATCCTCTTACTGCCTCATTTTATCCAAAACATTTGTCAGACAACTTGTTCTTTTCCAGACTAGCAGTTCTTAAAATTTAGCACGCATGAAAATCACCTGGAAGATTTATTAAAATAGAATGTTGAGCACACACAGTTTTTGGTCAGCTGATCTACATTGGCTAGAAATTTTCATTTCTTTGCCTTTTTTTCTGTTGTGGTACCGATAATTGAGCCAGGGCTGGGCTAAGCAAGTGCTATACCATTTAACTGATGTATTACAAGTCCTTTTCATTTTAAAGACAAGGTCTCACTCTGTTGCCCAGGTTGGCCTTGAACTTGTGATCCTACTGTCAGAGCCTTTCATGTAAATGGGATCATAGTTATATAGCTGGAATTTTAGGTGTGTGGCTGGGCTCATGTGTGTTGCTGAGGTCACAGGCTAGTGGCTAGGCTCCCAGGTGCCACCATGCCCGGTGCAAGAATTTTTATTTCTATCATGGCCTCAAGTGATTTGATTAATCAAGTTCCTTGATTTAGGAACCCCTTTGAGAACCACTGTGCTTGACCTTAGTAGCTATTTCCCTTCACATTCAATTTCATTCTTTTTAACAAATAGAAAAGGACTTGAAAATAAGCCTGATTTCAACTTTCAAAAAGGAAATGAAATACCATACATTTTGAAAGAAAGAAATCATGTAGAGAGAAGAGCGGGGAATGGGAAGGGGAGGTAGATGAGAAAGTCAGCTGGTCCGCCTAGACAAGGAGGGTTGTTTAACCCATCGTTTCCAGTGGGGTTAGCAGAAGCAGGAAGAGGGAAAGGGGTCCTGACTAGGTATAGGAGGATAATCAAAGCCCAAAGCCCATCCCACAGTTGTCATGGGCTAAGTTCTAAAACCAGAGGAACAGTAGGAAGCACCAAATCCCAGCCAGCAGGAGTGAGCCCAAGGACGAGAATCAGAACCAGTGGTGGTTGAGAAGTTACAGCCCGAAGTTGTGTGCATGCATGTTGCTGTGGTGAGCCCTGCCTCCAGGGTTGGTACTGTATTGCAAGAAAGGATCACTTTTTAAAAAATTTATTTTAAAAATAAAAGGAGAAAATAAAAGGAGGAAAACTAACAAACAGACATCCATTTACAAAATAGCATAAGAACAATACAAGCGATACAGAGTTACAGACAAAGTGGTAGGAAATTAACAGTGGTTGTTGTATTATATATGGGTATCATCAAAGTGGTTTCTCAGGAAAACAAATAGCGGCATAAAGATTGATCAGATAGTTCATTAACTGATCCTTTCAGTAAAGCAATAGAAGTGAGCAGTACAAGTAGGTGAGCTATTCTGGCTACACACACACACACACACACACACACACATATATAATTTCCCTTTCTTTTCTCTTTTCCCTCATCCTAATTGCTCTTTACTTTTGAGCAGTTTCCTTTCGTTTCACCATGTGTATCATACCTCTTAATTTTTATTCACTCTTTCAGGTTCTTATACTAGTGAGACAATATGTTGCTTACACATGCACATCTGATTTATTTCCCTTATGAGTATGGTTGCTAGTTGTGACCATTTACCTGTAAAAGCCTCGAGTTTATCTTTGAAAAGGTCACTTGTAATAACCATCTTTAGTTTATGAAAGGGAATACTAGTCAGTAGTCCTTTAAATAATAGACTGTTCTGATAGATTTGACAGGATTTAGTTTGCAAAATTTTTTTCCAGACAGATTTTCAAAAACATCTATTGTAGAAAGCAGCATGTTTTTTCTGAAGATATTTTACATTATGCTAAATTCTAGAGAAACCAAAAGATCCATAGTTAATCAAGGCTGTGTGTGTGTCTGCATGTTTACATTTGCACATACACTTAGAGTTTTAGGACAAAGCTTCCTGAGTTTATTTGCATAGCTTTCCTAAGTATAAAATTATCTTTCATAGTTCACCTAAAGGAAACCAATGCTCAGAAAACATATTGATTCCCTCCCCTTCCCTTTTTGTGCCCAGTTTTCAGAAAGCATTGAACCAAAAGCCTAACATGCTAAACTCAATCAAACCAATGTCTTATTATACAGATAATAACAGCCACTTTCTCTATTATGTATTGATTGCTTTTCTTTCCCTGTCAGATGTGCACTTCATTGTTTCCTATAACTGGTATTTGAAACAAACAGTTAAAAAACACAATTGTGTTTCTCAAATTCATACTAATCTTAAAGTTATTTTAAGACAAAAGCATCTTAACACTCTATAAAAGTGGTTTAAATTATGCTCTGTGAGTGCTGTGGGATTAAATATGGGATTTGGTTGTACTGAGACTACCTATGACAGAGAAAGTCTTTACCCTTTATCAGTGTTCTTTTTAAATAATTTTTAATTTTATTAATATATGTTTATAGTATATGAAGTTTACATTCATCTTGGTAATGGTGTTCTCACTGAAGCATGAAATCAAAAAACTACCTTTTATTATTTTATTATCTTAAATTTATGGTATATAGCATTTTGTGATTACAAAAGAACCTCATAGTCATTTTTCCTAGCTGATCTCAATGGTACAGAACACAGCTCAGTCCTTCACTCAAAAGTTTGTGCTAATCGGAGTGACAAACATTGTAAGTTTTGCATATACAAATAGTATTGAATATACTTAAAATCTCTGTTTAAATTCTCATTGTTAGTATTCCGTTATTCGGAAGGCTCAAGTCAGACTTTATCCTGCTTCTTTCTTGTCATGCAACAAGGCAGAAGTGTACTGAGGCGGTGTTTATTTAACCAACTAAAGGAGAGAATTGAGATGGCTTAACTCTCAAGTTATTACGTAGGAGTGTTCCTTTGATTCAGACCAAGTTAGAAATAGTGACCTGTATTTGTACTTTTCATAGAAAAACGTACCTGGGAAATCTTGGATGGCATGATTTATGTTTATCTCTGTATCCTCAGTGCTTATTAGCACAGAGCCTGGCATAAAGTGATAGATACAAATTATCTATTACAACAACTCTATGAAAGTAAGAATTTGTTCTGTTTTATGGACGAGCAGTCTAACACTTAGAGGGATCAAATAGCTTGCTTGTAAGCGATGGCAGTTAGGACTTTAGCTTGAGACTTGTCCCACTCCATGTTCTGTACCTCTCCACTATTGTTAAATTCACAGATAACGTTACATCTCATCTGTCATCCCGAGCAGTATGACCTACGTGAATTATTTTCTCCTTACTCTTCATTTACTTCCCTTTACTGGGACCCTGCAGCCACATGGCTCATGCAGTCCCAGAGCATCAGGGCTGGTGAATGGCCTATTCCAATGGAAAATGTGGTGAGGTGGGGAGGTGGCAAAGGAGCTTTACCCTCCGGAGCATTCAGCCGTGAGTACAGGACGACCTGGGGCAGGCACTTTGGCAGTTTGATCTGACTGATGGAGGACACCAGTTGGGAACCAGCCCACTCTAGGCTCTGAGGGACAGAGACCATTCAGAAGCAAATGTGCCCTTTTTCATCCTTTGTAGACACTTGGGCAGCAGAAAGAGGAGAAACAAGATTTTTTCCCCTTC
The DNA here is from genome assembly GCA_004027595.1 of Dinomys branickii. Taxonomy (NCBI): domain Eukaryota; kingdom Metazoa; phylum Chordata; class Mammalia; order Rodentia; family Dinomyidae; genus Dinomys; species Dinomys branickii. Next base: position 4,486 of record PVLD010013006.1, on the reverse strand, counting down.
CTTTCATGTTCTTTTGCTTTTATTAACACAAAACAAAGCAACCTCCCTCTTTTCACCCTCCTCTCAGTTGTAAAAGTAGCATGTGTTCTGTGTACAGAAAGGTGGAAAACACAGACAAGTACAGTGGTACCTCGGTTCCTGGCGCTTTTATTTGCAAAAACAATTTGGTTTACAAACAGAAGCATGTGGCAACATTTTACTGTGTTTGCAAACTCTGCATCTGGTGACAAACATGACTGTGGCCACCTTTCCCACACAAACACAAATGTGGCCATCTTTTCCAAAATTGTAGAACAAGTTAAATTTGTGTTCTGAGGTACCATAGTATAAAAGAAAGAAAAAACACTGCTACCTACAGTAGATTGTAAACTTTGGGCATTATTATTTATTTAAATGCAGATTCTTGAGCCTCCAGAGCATGTAATTCACTAAGTAGTTCTGAGATCTGCTTTCATGACTCCGAAGGCATGTGAAAAAATGGGATAATATGCTACTTTGCCTTTCACATAGCAAACAGTATAGCATTCTGTATCTATATATCTATTTGGTTTTCTACACTTTTACCTAACATCCCATATAAACGCATACACTTTTTATCATTTGAAGTTACTTATAACTTTGAATCTCATTTTAGAAAACTAGAATCCTGAAGGGAAATCTGCCTTTACTGTCAGATGGAAATTTTTACCTAATAAACATTTCTGTTTTTTTCTAATGACAGGAACAGATTCTGTGAGTTAGGATTTTTTTGGGGGGGAGTGGTACTGGGAATTGAACTCAGGATCTCATGCTTGCCAGACAGATGCTGTGCCACTGAGCTATATCCGTGTGTGTGTGTGTGTGTGTGTGTGTGTGTGTGTGTGTCTTTTTGAGACAGGGTTTCACTATGTAGTTCAGTCTAGCTTTGAACTCATTTTGTAGCCGTGGCTGGCCTCGAACTCAGAGTGATCCTCCTGCCTCAGTCTCCCCAGTGCTGGGATTACAAGTGTGTACCACCACACTTGACTTTCTGTTTTGTTTTGTTCCTTTTTGTTCTCATAGACATGACAGTTGCGGTATAAGGATAGTCATGCACAGTGGACACTGAGCTACTGTCAAATTGGATGCCTAGTTCTGCAGTCAGCTGAAACTACCTGTCTCATAGCCCCACCCTCCCCACCGGTCAGCGTGTCTTATATACAGTAACTAAACAGAGCTCATTTGGAAAGCTGAGGCCACCTGCTGCAATATTCCTGCTGTGCAGGTTAGGAAACAGATGTACCGAGAGGGTAAAGACTCACCAAACCAACTGTAAGAGCCACAGCATGCTGACAGCCTTTGGGGTTGCACCTCTACGGCTTTTTCAATAGAACTGACTAAGAGAGATTAGAACCCTTGATGCATTTGGGGGGAGAATGTGACATAGGCACTCACTTTGGAAAACAGTCTGTTAGTTTCTCAAAGCATTAAGGATAGAGTTACAGGATATACCAAAGAGAAATGAAAGCACAGGTTCACAAAAAATGCACATACCACTGTTCATGGCAGTGTTAGTCCTTCTGCCCATAAGGTTGAAATAACACCCATGTCTATCAACTGAGGAATGTATGGACACAAATGTGTATATGTATGGATGTACAGTGGAATAGCATCTGACAAAAGAAATGAAGTACAGATATTTATTGCAGTATGGATAATCCTTTGAAATACGGTGTAAGAGAAGAAAAATAATTTTTCTCTCTGCCCTTCACCAAGGCAGTTATTAGTTGGGATATGGACCCTTTTAAAAAAGACAGATTAATAAAAAACCCAGAACTTTATTAATATATATAACCCAATATATCCCCATGGACAAATGAATGCAGGCTTAACTATCACAATTGGAAGGGTGGTTATGGGGAGATGTCCAGGAAAAAGTGAGGTAAATGAGGGTGTAAGGGCATTAGGCAGATTAAAATTGGTACCTTCTTGGCCAGGGATATAGCTCAGTGGCACAGTGCCTGCCTGGCAAGCGCAAGGTCCTGAGTTCGATTCCTAGTTCCAAAAAATAAAAATAAAAAAGTAAAATTGATGCCTTCTCCTTTTATAAGAATTTCTAGTGACAGCGTCATCACTTCCTGGTAGAGGGTGGGAGTGGGGAGCAGGCACATCCTCACTTAACAAGTGGCAATTTTCTTTATAGATGTAAATTTCTTTTAACAGAAGTGTAATTTTTCTTATGTAAAATAATCCACCAATGAGGCATATTTTGGGATGGCATATTCTGGTCTCCTACAGTCATATTTAGGGGTATCATGTTCTGAGTGCCATAAATATTTGAAAGAAACTATTCACAAAAGACCAAATATTGTATGAGTCCATTTACATTAAGTTTCTAGAACAGGCAGATTTATAGGTAGAAAGTAAACCCAGTGTTGTTTAGGGCTTCCAGGAAGGACAACAGTGTCACTGCAAATAGGCACAGGGTTTGTTTTAGGGGTGATAAAAATGCTCTGAATTGATTATAATAGTTGTACAACTCTAAATATAGTAAAAATCTGTGAATTGCGCACTTTAAGAAGTGTGAATTATATCACAGTAAAACTGTTGAGAGACAGCAAAAGAAATTACTGCTTGCATCTCTTTTTTTTGACCCTTCACTTGAAGTGTCAGCAGTGATAATGTTCTTCCTTTCCTCTTCTAGGCAGTCATAGGGGTCACAAGCCTGACATTAGCCTCTGGCAGGAAGAGGCAGTGTGTTGCAGTTAGGAAAAAGCTCTGGCTCTGCACACCTCGCCCTCCTATTCCTCAGTCGGCTTCAGCACTGAGAGCTCTGCAACCTCAGACCGCTCCTGCGCTGGGCTCCTCTATTTCCCAGGGCTTTGTTTCATTTTGTTCTGCTTTTGTTTTTTCATCTGTAAAGTAAGGGCTAATAATAGTGCATACTTCGTAGATTGTATAGGAAGATTGTGTGAGGTAATCCACGTAAAATGCTTAGTATAACATCTTGTGAGTGATGGGGTGTGCAGGCAGCTTTCCCCTACAAAGTCCTGCTGAGAAAAATGAGCCACCTATTTATAAATAACTAGGTCCTATACTTTGATGAATTAAGACTTCCCAAGATTAATGGCATTTGTAGATTGTGAGTTTTAAAGGGCCATTGATACTTCTGAGTAATAGTGACATGCAAGTGGATTGAGTTAAATCTCTACAATTGGGATGGCTTGATGTGGCCAGCTGTCCTGTTTTGTGCCCATAGCCTGGCTGCAAGTTCGTCATAGCTCTGTTGCTTGTGCAAGTCAAGGCAGATACATGTGGTGTTGGAGTATGCAGCTGTGTGTCCGTATGTATTCCCAATAGAAACAAAAATCAGTGCATAAAAGTAATTATGTTTATTGTTATGGAGCAAACTTCTAGTTAGCAAAACTGCCTGCTGCCAAATTGAAAGAAAAAGTAAAGAAGTTAAGTCACACATAAGAAACACATTAGGAAGTCTATCCACACTTTAAGTACCACTGCGATTCTTAGTTCCCTCCCAGCCTTCTCTTCTTTCTCTTTCTCCTTACATCCCCACCTCCTAATTGAACCAACTACACACTCCGGGCATAGATACTTTAAAACTAAGGTGGGAATGGCTTTGAGTTGCCTGGTGGGCTGGAGCATTGCTAGGAAGTGAAAGGACGGAGCTTAGAGAGTATAATAACATTAACACTTCTCTACCTCCTCAGTGTACTGTCAGGAGACTTGATAATATACTCTGCTCTGCCAAAGCTTGGAGGGCTGATACATGGCTAACGTGGAGAGGGGAGTGGAACTCTCAGGATGCCCCCATAGCAGCTACGCTTCACATTTTCAGTGCTGGATTGTATTTGACATTTAATTTAGGACCCTGGGTACCTAGATATAAAACTGTACTGTGATAATAGTGATAAAACCAGCTAGACTTTTATTTAAGGAGCTGCTTCTCACCTATCCCTTTCCCTTGCCTTTTCCTGGTGGTTCAGTGTCTCATTCAGTTAGGAAATAAAACTCAAGTTTGCTCAGTGAAAGAAGGTATTTTCTTTGATATCATAAGTCCGTACCTACAAAATGCAACTCCAGTTTCCTGCAGTTTCATATGTAGATGCTTGAATATATATATAAATACAAAATATGAGAACAATGCTTATCTCCTAATAGACTCTGAATTTAGCCAAAGGGGAAAATTCATCAGGTGTCTGCAGTGGCAAGAGAAATTCTCTTCAACCCAGTGCCCTATTATTGTACAGCTTTTGTTTATTTCTGCAGCAGATGAAAGAGATTCTACAGAATAAAATCAACCTGGTACTTGCTAAAAAACAGACCTGAGGATCAATGGAACAGACTGGAAGATGCAACCATAATGAAAAACCCACTCAGCTACCTAATATTTGACAAAGGGGTCAACCAAACTCACTGGAAAAAAGAAGGCCTGTTTAATAAATGGTGCTGGAAAAACTGGCTTGCCTCTTGCCGAAAACTGAAAATAGACCCCAGTCTATCACCATGC